>CALNHX010003555.1:0-57538 GCA_940337035.1 Agriotes lineatus | reverse complement strand
CTCCCATAGCGTTAATTTAAACGCGGTTTCAACATCTTCGATGCTAACTGGCGTGGCTGGGGCTAGGGTAAAATCTGTATTTTGGATCAGCAGATGTGGGAACTCCCCGGGGCGAACGAGTCTCGTAGCATGTGGCGGTTGTCATTCTTGATATGTTTGACTTAATTCCACACTAGATTTGCTTGTCGACAATCTGCTTCCTGGCTTTAGTCTTCCCGAAAACACCATGTGGATCTGACTACATTGACCGCTCATATAGCGCTGCTAGCTGATTGAGGTGCTCCTTGACAGATGCAAGGGCGTCAATTAACTGTGCGTTGTACTCCGGAAGCCTCTACCACTTGATCTGGTTCACTCTAGTTGTCGCAAGTAGTCTAACTGGGTGTTCATGACAAGGAGGCGATTTTGAGGCCCATATTTTCCGATGGAGTGTACAGGGTGTAAACAAAAATGTCGTATATAGAGAAGAGGCAATGTTAAAAATTACG
The DNA here is from genome assembly GCA_940337035.1 of Agriotes lineatus. Classification (NCBI taxonomy): domain Eukaryota; kingdom Metazoa; phylum Arthropoda; class Insecta; order Coleoptera; family Elateridae; genus Agriotes; species Agriotes lineatus. The sequence goes on along the minus strand of CALNHX010003555.1, from coordinate 57,050 downwards.
AAAAAATAATTCCAGTTTCGACGAGAATAAATAGTATATTATGTTATTAGGAGCAAAAGTGATATTTTATGTGGCGAGGCTGGACGGATTATCTGCCGAGCTTGCGAGGCAGATAAGTACAGCCGAGACACATAAAGATACTTTTGCTCCGAATAACATATAGTATTTTTTCTTCAAACGTTTTTATAACAAATTATTTACAACTTTGTGAACAAAATTCGAAGAAAATTACTTGATCTCGTCAGCCTAATATTATCTGCCGCTTGGCAATAAAGTGACAGTTTAGCATCATCAATCTAGCAGTATAATGCCATATTTTACTGCCGTTTGAAGAAAAACATTATTATGATTGTTTTGTTAACACGACAATAGAAATATTCTGCTTGTTTTGTCGTTTTTCCAAAATTATCACATATAATCTCATAAGAGCATTAATTCTGTATTTAATGCTCGAATGTAGATTCGGTAAGAAAATCGTAACGACACAAACCCTAAAAAGAAGTTATGTCTACCTACAAAAAATTTCCAAGATACTTTGTTGTTGTCTTTATTACGGCTCGTGAACTAATTTTTCTATTGGTCATTAAGGACAGGGTATCAGGTAAAGGTAAGTACGTTAATAATTGTTATAACTTGCTGATTTTTTGTTTTTTTAGTAATTTCCTTTTACATGTTTTTTTCTTGTGTTATCACATTTGATATTTTTATAAGAAAAAAAAATGTGGGCTATTAATTACCGAAATAAGTATAATGGACTTGTCTTCCGAGGTAAGCAATATTTTCTTTCAATTTTGGCACATCTATTCTTTATATATAATTATGTTTTTAAAACACAGTACACTTTAAAAATAAAGATTTTATTATGAACATACAGTAGTTAAAACTTAGAGTAATCACTAGCAACTACGGCTAATACGAGACTGACTTTGTAATTATCAGTTTTGAGTATAAATACATTTGCTTATCGTATTTGCACGATAAAGTTCGCTGCAGGACTGAACGTTTGTTGTGCACCATGTTTCGTGTTCAAGAGTCCGAGTCCAGCTTGACAAATTAACAATAACAAGTTATCGGTGGATAATTACTAGGCTACTGTTGATATTTGATATGATTCGTCCATCCTTAGAACAAAACGTCCTCGCTTTGTGTGGTAGGTTGTGTTTTAAGTTCATTCAACGATATTACCTGATTCTTTCCTTTTTTGTTGAAATATACCCAAATCTTATATCTAATTACATACACGAACATAAGAATACAACAACAATTACAGCAGTTATAGACAGATGTCTACCAAATAATATAAGTTCTAAATCAACGGTTTCTTGTAGTGATTCTGCATCTTCTCTTAAACTATTAAAATCATTTAAATGATCTTGTATTAGATTTATGTTTATGTTAGTCTTATAACTGTTATCAATCTTGATTTATTTTTAACGTAAAATTGATCTGGCTATTTTCGAATGTTTGATCATTGATTACAATTTTACAATTGATTGTTGTGCATTACGCTTCGTGTTCAAGAGTCCGAGTCCATGTTGACAGATTAACATTAACAAGTTATCGGTGGATAATTACTAGGCTACTGTAGGTATTTGATATGATTATATGCTGCTAGGAGTTGAGAAATTTTTATGGCATTTTTACGTTTGGTATTGCCATTATTATTTAAAAAACAAGCATTCCAATGCTAAATTACCTAAATAACCAGCTAGTAGAATTTGATTAAATTTGGATATGTCCTGAGACTGGTGTTTCTGCATCTTTTGATATCAAATTCAACCTTTTCTACTGAAGAGAACTCAATAAAGGTACCGTCATTCTTAATAGAATATCAAAACGGACTCAATGCTAGTCGACCATAATGAACGAAAAGCAGGTAATCGGTGACTACAATACACTACTTGTCGCTACACTAATCCTTTTGTAAAGGGTATGGTTAAGCTCTTTCGTTGCATTACCTGCAGTTTGTGACCATGAAAATATGATATTTTCGCTATTCACCACTACGTACTATCTATTGTGTAATATCACGGAGGAATAAATTATTTTTAAATTAATTATGTCACTAATAAGAAGAAAATCATACCTCTATAATAATGCAGAAGACTACAAGTCGTGTTTACACAACTTAAAGTACCATAGTTGCAGTCAACCATTTCTATTTTCGGATTTTTGTAAACAAACTTCCCTTAACTTTTAATAGCGATATTATCACAGAAAACAATTATTTATTATGCATATTTCTTGTGTTTTTTAAAACTATTGACTCAGCTTCGAAGGCAAGTCCACTTTGGTTAATTTTTATATCTGCTTATTGAACGCTCCCAAAATCTAAGCAAACGCTAAAAAGGCGTGTTCGTTACATAACCTATATTTCTGAAAATTTTTATGCGTCGCCTTTCGTTTCTTCTAGCAGTGGCTACAAGTATTAATTCAGTGAAATGGTCTACTGTGCATCAGATAATTGTAGTACAAAGCAAGGTAAGGGATTAGCGTTGTTCAGATTTCCCAAAAATTTGCAACAACGGGATTACTGATCTAAATTTTGCAAAAGCAAAAATTGTGGTCCGACTGATGCTTCATGGTTATGTGAGGTAAGTAGTTTTGAATAAACTTGTACTTACAATCTTATTGCTTATCATCTTCTGCAGCGTCACTTTGAAGTATCGCAAGCTTTTCATCTTCTGCAGCGTCACTTCGAAGTATCGCAAATTAAAACTAACGCTGAAGGCATTAGAACATTGAATACGAATGCAGTACCTACTATTCTTACATCCTCTATTGCTGGAAATGTTTCTGCGTGTTTCGAATCACTACCATCAATATCCAACTGTACGAGTGCATCTTCGACTGTAGTTATTAACAACGCAGCCATGACCGAGGTTTGTACACATTTGTATGTAACGACGCTAAATTGTATGCAAAATTTACTTGTAAATTTATAAAAATATTAAGCATTGTTGCATACAGATTGGCTGCTAAATTTTGAGCTGAGTTTTCATGTAAATTTTCATATATTCGTTTAGTACGGTTTAGTACTTGAGCAAGTAAAGAAATTAGTAAACTTCTTAGTCAAGTGAATAGAAATCAGTTCTATTTACTTGAGCAAGTGGCGTACCCCCACTACGATTTTCGGTAACTAAACGCAAACTAAGCAGGTGTAGACAGGTTACTTTAGTGAAATGCATTAGTCAGACCAATCGTTCGTTACATAATTTGTTGAAACATGGCGTCCCGTTGGAATGAAGATACAACATTAAAATTTGTGCAAGAATATCGAGACGGAGAATGTTTGTGGAATACCAGGGCTAGCATTTACAAGAATAAACAAGCCCGAGAAACGACTTACAAAGAAATTGTGGGATTTGGAGTTGCAGAAATAAAAAATAATACCTATCCGCCAATTCACCACGTAAGTGAAAAATACATGTGTTTAATGACGAATGAATTATTGCACGTTGTGCCATTTTGAAAAAGTCAACGTCAACTAAAAAATTATGCTAAAATGTGTGTAAACGTGCTCGCTTAACTGAACTACTAAATTTTAGCTACTTGATGTAGTAACTTGCTTTAGCTACTGTAAAGCCGCCTTAATGTTGGCGCTCCTGTCTCAGATAAATTAAGGTCACTAAAGGGCCGGTATTACAATACAAGGTTAAACTTATAGTAAAGTTAAACTTTACCAGAAGTTGAACCTGAAGATTATCTCGAATGCGTATTACAAACCGCTATGAGACGGCGTTAAAGTTAAACGCAACATTTGCAAAGTTGGTAGCACTAATTGCCAAATAACTAACTTCGTGTTTATTTTGCTGTCAAATTCTATATGCGGAAGTATATGAAATTTTATTTTATTTATTTATTATCACATATAATCTCATAAGAGCATTAATTCTTTCGGGAAATTTTCTCCTATTAATTTGCCTTAGCGGAACGCGAGGACAAATTAATAGGAAGTTGAAACATATTTTGAAGGCGAACAGTAAACATAGAAATAGAGTGATAATTAACAACTAGTTATTTATTTAAATAAGACATTTTTTCTTATTGTATAGTTGTACATTACTATAAATGTTAGTTTAAATTTACGCAAATATTTGTTTTGTTAATTACAGACCTTAACAAGTTAATAAATAAAGTATTTACAAAAATATTGCTCTAACTGTTATCTAATAAAAAATTTCTTATTAATAGTACAGCAATATAACGGAAACAAACGGCGAATGTCATCAAATATTTAGTTATTAATTTAAAGTTACCGTTTGATTCCGTGATTTACCTATAGTTACAATAAATACGATTCCGTGATTTACCTATAGTTACAATAAATATGATTAACTATAGGTAAATCACGGAACCAAACGGTGCGCGTCATCAAACGGTAACTTTAAATTAATAACTAAAAATTTGATGACGTGCACAGTTTGGTTCCGTGATTTTACTATATGTGTATTGCTTCCCAAGCTGGGATGAGCTCCACACTGAGCGCTGGGTTAGTCAACCGAGGTGCGAAGCACTGAGGTCAGCTAAAAGTGCGAAGCTGGAAAAAGCCTTCCCACGAGGTATGTATGCTATTTTACTCACATCATAGTTACACATTTATTTAATTTCGACATTCACTAGAGATGGAATGAATTTTGTATGATAACAATTCTTCAAAATTTGTATATTTTCTGCCCATTCTTCTTTTTTTGTAACTGGAATTATTGCGAAGACTTGAGGAGTCTAGATAACTAGATAGCATTTCTTTTTATGTAACAAGTGTAATGCACCCTGTATTTGGTGAAAATATTCATGGTTTTCATATACCACAAACTGTTTCGGTACCTTATCGTAAGAACAAATATAGCCTTTGTCATGTACAAGTGATTCCATCAAGTTGGAATTGAAATATTTAAATGGACATTTAACTTCCACAAGCTCTTCCTCCCCTGCAAGGCCATCTGGGGTTGCCCCAAGGTATCCACAGTGATGGAGCCATAGTCCAGCAGATATCACAGAAAGTCCAGTTGCTGCCCCAAATGCTTCAATTGCATTATTTTCATGTTCTCGCCCCCACTGAACCTTTACTCCATCTAAGTTATATGTTCTTGTATAATAAGAGAACTTTATGAAAAAATGTGAAAAATATTTTGCAAAGCAAACCTGTTAGTTTTTTTAAAAGCGATGCAGGGTAACGATTTCTTTTGCAAGCTGCTAGCACTGTACCGAACGAACTGGCTGTTAAACGAAACCTGCAAATAATTAACCACAAGGGATTTTTTTACTGCCCTATGGTTTTCTCAAATATAGTTAGTACTTGTTCAGAAGAAACATTCACTTTTTGTTCAAAATAACAAATTTTTTCAGATATATTTTGATATTCTGCGGAGAAAATTATATCACTGATCTGTGGATCAATATTATCTTCCTATGCAGTAAGTCTGGGTGCTAGAATCCAACTGAATCCTACCAGCCCTCCAAATGAAGCCAATTTTTCTCTAAGCGTTTCGATCTCTTCCTTGGTAACCCTTCTCTTTGAAGCTCGATATTCCTTAGACGGCAAAAACCATTCATCGATTGTTGTCACGTTTTCATCAAGTGCTTTAGATTGTTCAGGCACTGACCAGCTACATGGCTGGTCTGTAACTGATATATTATAATGAGCAAATGGTGCCAGTGCAGCAACATGGTGCCATGAAACTTGTCCACGAGGACATGTGCAAGAAGTTGAGGTTATGTTTTTGTCTTCACCGAAAAAGTTCTACAAAGTAAAAATATATACTTAGTATTCGTTACTACTTAGAATCCATCTGAAGCAGCAATCAGTATTTTAAATAATTATACTTTTTAAGCTAAAATTTATCTTACCTCAACATTGTATCGCTTATCTTTCATGCTTGCCTGTGTCAAGCTGAATTCGTTAGCTTCGTCGGAAAAAATCGTGAGGTTTCAGAAATGGATGAGATTTGAAACTATGGATGCAAATAAAAAAAAAGCTATTTTAAAATTAATAAAATATGGAATATAGCTGCAGATTTATTAAAAATTGAGTACATAGGTTGTACATACTTACATAAATAACTGCAAGAGAATTATAAACATTTTAAATAATTGCCATAAATAAAAAAATTAAATTAATATAAAGTAAATGTTAAATGAACTAAATATTTTATTATAGAAATAACACATGAATTCTAAAAATAAAAATATGGCTACATAGAATATAGTACATATACATAGACCTAAGTATGTATACAGAAAAAAATTGTTCGACTACTCAGAATCTGAAGAATCTGTGTCTGGGATGACTGGTTTGGAGGGATAACGTACTTGACTGTTAATTTTTTTAAATTAAATCTGTGCTTATCTTGAAATTATGTAAATACCTATTTCTTGAAAGAACATTTAAATCCGCTTTCAACCGCAACTTGCGATTTCCTTATGTGAACCATAGACAGCAGCAGTATTTGATCATAATGCGGGAAATGATAAAATCAGTGACAGCATACATTAAATCATGTATTAAGACTAACACACATTTTTTTCTATTTAATCATTTATTGTTACAATTTTTTATAAAATTATTTTAATTAAAATTGATACAAAAATCGTGAGATAAATAGTCCTTATCGTGAGATCGTGAGATTTGCAATGAAATCGTGAGAACTCACGATAAATCGTGAGATCTAGCACCCCTGCATGTACCATTTAATACTGAACAGAAAAAAGAAGACACTATTCAATTCAGCAGTATTGGCGGTATCCAATATGAAAGAAAGTTGCCCGGAGGCTATCCAAAAATGTCCATAAAACGCTTTCCAGAGGCGAGCGTTTCCTTTCCAGAAACTTTTCATTTGAAAATATATTTTTTTAAACTTTTCCTTACTGCCAATCTCTAGCGTGCTTTTAAAACTTTCTTTAGTGCAACAAAAGTTATTAAATCCGTCCTACATATAAAGTGCGGCATATGCCACGGGTTTCAGCTAGTATAACATATGAAACGGAAATGCATATCCCAACTACAAATTTGTTATTTTAAAACTGTCTCCGAAATGTTGCTGAAACAAATTTTATAAAACGAATTACTCTCAGGAACATCTTGAAAACGTTTTTACAGCAACTAAAAATGCAAAATGGGCACCATCTTATAAAATGATTCGGTTGTTCCTGATATTGCGTAAACTATTTTATCTTACGAGTATACATATCCAATCTTGTAATTTATGGTTTCTATTTATTTACTATGGCAATTTATAAATTACACTTTATACTGAAATATCGAATTAGAGTTTATATCAATTTATAGCTTAAGTAATTTAATTAATTATGAGTTTTATTAAAAAGGTATTTTTTTCTTTTTCTAAAATTCTGCGCATACAGGTAAGATAAATTAAAGAGATCTCTATACCCTCTTTCAATTTATGTTCGCGAATACTGGTTGTTAAATGTTTTATCGGATAACTTAATTCACATTTTTAAAGTATACGAAAGGGCCATTATTTGACACACTGTTACCAAAGAGCATATAATGAGAAGAGACTCAGCGCTAGGCAGTATTAGCGTATAGCTTAAAATCTCCCGCCCGCTAGGTTCCCAGGTCTTATCCCTCTGGCAGGAGGGATCCCAGTTAAACAGCTCAGAGCAGAACCATAATTCTAGAATTCGTTGGTTTAAACTAAAGTGCGGTGTTGCCAAGGTTAACACAACCTTCGAACGAAAGTAACTTGGGTTACAAAACGCAGACAAAATTTCCCATTGTCTCTTAGCCAAAACAGAGTCGGGCGGTCACCCACATAAAGTGTCAGATTTTACAGGCCTCACAAAATCAGCTATATTAGTTTTGTCAGCATTATAGCAAAGAGCATTGAGTGCTCTTTGATTATAGTATATCGAGTGATCAAGTAAATATCAGCTCTAGTTTACTGTAGTTTCATAATTGCGTGCATAATTTCGAAAAATGTTTTTAATTGTGAGAAATTAAAAAACACCGTAAAATCAATAAAACATTTATTATTTCAATCGCTCCCTGAGCCGACCTCGACCTCCTCCGTTTGTTTACAGCTTCTTAAAATCTAACACATTTCACAAGTGTCTCTTAAAACAGGAAACGGACCATTGGCAAATCTGGGATAGATTTAACCCGTCCGACAACAAAAGACATCCAACCTCCCCTATCTACATCATTTATCATTATTTTCAAATCAGATATACTGGAGCTAGAGTTCGTATGATATCAATTTGATATTCAGCAAAAAAATCGAGGCACTGCTAAATAAATATGACCGCTAGACGATTATTTTAAAGGCGGCACATTCCATGCAAAATGAACGGTGTATTTTGTTTTCTTTGTCAACGATCGTGTATGCCGCGCCGCCACACGTGCAAGACTACAATAGGAAATTCAATTCAAGTTATAAACAAGTTATTCTGTACAATTAAAATTTATTTTTAGTTAATAATATCTCGAATAAAATCTGTGGAACATCGTAAAATGAAGCATTCATTTCACTGTAGCCTGCCTTATTGAGATGACAAAATTGGAAGTTTATTTTTAGAATTATTATAATGTACCTTTTGAATTATATTTTTGTGAATGCTGTTAATCATAATTTTAATAAAAAGAGAAATGACATAATGTAAATGAGTTTCGCAGGTTAAATTTCTAAAATCTTTCATAATTGTTATACATTCTTTTTGTTCTGTTACATTACAATTAATTTGGAGCAAGTGCTAATATTTTTAATAAATAAATTATATTGTAAATAAAATTGGCAAGTTTTTACTTTACATTTTTGAAAAAAAAATTAAAATATTTTTAAATTTGAAACAGTTATTAACAATTTAAATAGGGTCGGTCATTCTGCCGGACCCTGTATATTCTATAATCAAAATTATCTGTTAAACAATTACAGGCAGTGACGGATATGTCCACGCCTACTAAAAGACGAGTTCCAAGGTATCCATCGTCTCCCATATACAAAAAACGCATAAATAAATTAAGGAAAACCATTGCCTTAAAAAATTCTCGAATTCACCGCATGCAAAAAAAAATACTGAAAAATCCTTTCGATATGAATATTTTGAATGTGCTTTCAAATATAGCAATTATCTGTTTTTATCGTGGTTTTATGCTATTTCGTTGTTTGTATATTTTTTTGTAATTGCAATCGCAAAATAAAATAAATAACTCAGTTCCTTAATATCACCAACAAGTTTTTAAGCAGCTATTAAAAGCCAACTGACAACAAACGATAATCGATGTGGATTCCCTTTTATTAGCTCATACTTTGTTTTGTTTATTATTGTTACCGGCCTGGAAAGATTAAGAGCATCTGGAACTCGGCCTTGTGAAAAGGTCAACCGCCCCTCGTACGGCTCATTGTAAAGCCCAATTCGTTTAACTTGACCAAAACATAATTTTACGTGGGCCATAATCCCTAGCTAGACCGTTCTAAGACGACGAAAAAGAATTTGCTTAATCTTAAAAATTACCAATATTCAACCAAAAATGTAAACAACTGTGTTTTTCATGGTGTTTTGCTTTTAAAGTAGGTATGTACTTAAAACTTTCAAAATAATTACATTTAATGCAACTTGAAATCAATGTTTTTAGAAAAATGCGGCATTAATTAGAAACCTTCAAAATATGCATTTATGGTATAAAACGCTAAGAATATTATCCTAAACCTGGTTATGAGTTTCTATTGACAAGTAGATTAAATCAATCATATCTTTGCTACTCCACGGCGCGGCGTAAGGGTGGACACATTTAAATAGGGGTCAAATATAATGTACACCAAATTAAATCATACATCCCTAGCGCTGTTCACCAAAAAATTTAATGAACATCAAAAAAACTTAATGGAACCCGAATTATTATACTTCGGAAAATGGGAACAGCACCACTAAAATAGCTATGTTGCGTATTGTTTTACCACTGCTTACATTTTAAATTCCATATGTCTATCGATTTTACTAAATGTTCACCAAATTTAGAACGCTCAAGTTACGCGTCCGTGCTGTACATAATACATATTTGCGATATTAATTTATATTTAGTCTCTCGAAAAAACTACTTGTGCGTCAAATAATTATTCTGTTACTCCAAAAATGAAATAAACTCGCGTATCTCTCCTTGTCGCTTCCAGACAAACATCTTGCAGGCTTCAGCTTTCAGCCACACGCTGTGCTTGGTAACTTTTAAAGTGAGTGTAACCAGTGTATTGCCGTATGAAAAGACTTAATAAGTTTAATTTTCATTTTTGTTTTGTGAATTTTGTGTTAGATTTTTATATACATATATATTGATTTATTTCCAAGAATTCTTCAGACTTATTTCTATGTCCCCATTTATAAACGAGACCTAATAAAACATGGTAGATTTTCTTATAAGTGATATTTAGGCTAACAAGAATTACCTATAAATCTGGGAATAGTTTTAAAATTGAATGTGGTATAAAATATAGTAAACATTGTGTATTTTTGCTAAACAAATAGGTTTTTTAACTGCTAAATAATATAAGACCCTGACGAAAATTAAATATCTGGGTACCATGTTAGAATTAAATGTGGAATAAAGTTTGGTGAACATTTAGCATTTTTAGCCAACAAAAGTTATTTTTAGGAACAAATAATATAAGAGACTAGCATGATGTCAATATTTGGTTGTCGCTCTAAGATTATGTATTTTCTTAATTTTGGTGAGCATTTAGTATTTTTGGGAAGCGAAAGTATTTTTTTGCACGAAAAGATTGGGTAAATTTGGTAGACTGTTAAATACCACCCATTTAAATATGCGCCAATAACATCGGTAGAGGTAGAGAGAAGTTTCTCTATTTACAAGACTATTTTAACAGACCGCAGGCAATCTTTGTCACCGGAAAATTTGGAAAAATACATTATCATAAATTGCTTTTACAATATTTTTAATTAATCATCTATTAACTGTGTAATACAATTTAATATTTTTATTATACTGCGTTTATATTTAGTTTTTTTATTTTGTAAATAAAATCACCTTTTGAATTTTTTCTCTTATTTAGCTTTTTTGAGTGCTTATTTTGGCTTCTTTTTTGGCTTTTTTCAGGTTTAAAGGCTTATTATAAGCGCTTATTCTCCAAAAATAAATGCTTTTTAATCAGCGCTCTACTCATTAGTCATTATACATCCAACCCGCGATAGAAGAAGCAACTTTAGAAAAATGTTCTATTGTATATGTCGCTGGTTACGTGGCATATAAAACTTTGAAAAAATATAACTGTGCAGCTTGTTTAAGTTTCATGCGTACAAATGAGTCATTAAACATAGCAAGTGAACTACTTTTATTAGAAAGAGATGACAGTAAAAATGAGACTTTGATTCTGCGGATGATAGATGTTAATCGCATATCTCTATTTCTGTCTAACGCATACAAAGCCCATAAACTATATTCTAACTCTCATTCAGCGGCTGTATTTTACCCAAACAAATTCGAGTGGTCCATTTTAAAAATCAACAGAACACCGCGCGCCGACTTTGAAAGTTTACTTGGTCCACTCCAGTAAGAATAGGTTCTTGGGTAAAATCATCATAATTTTCTTTGTGACAATCAAGAAAACCAAGAAAATACTCACGGATACTGCGGTGTTCATCAAACTATCGAACAATTTGATAGTAGTTTATTTTTATATTACACATAAATCGTTTATTATTTTCGTTACATATGTTATATCAAATTAATGAGTATTTCTTATATTCACAGTAATAGTACAATTAATGAACAATGAGGGAACATTATTTGATGAGAAATGAGCAAGATTATTTGAACAGTGGGCGACATTGTTAATTAATGTAACTACTCGTATCGATCGGCAGAAAATAGTATGTGTATCTTGGACAAAAAGCAACAGTATCAGACTCCTGTGTTGTTTGGCTCCAGAAATTGCATATTTTCTGGTCGGTCGTAAAAAACAATATATTTGATAATCATACGTCAATGTTTAACACTATTAACAGCATTTCTAAATAAATAATAAAACATAATAATATATAATTTGCATGAAGGCTATTGACACAAATGTATCCTTGATATTCTACACAATATTGAATACATATAAATTAATGTACACTTGTGCTCATAAAAATGGAGTACACTTACTGTTGGACTGATTTTTGTAATATTTTATTTTGTAATACCGGTTGGTTTGAAACATCGATAAAGTGAAATTGTTTGTTGTGTTAAGTTACAAGAAAATAGTTAAATAAAGATATCGTATAAAAAATTTATTTAATAATGCGAATAATACGACTTTTCACATCAGTGCAACAGTAAGTGTATTCCATTTTTATGAGCACAAGTGTATGTATTTTCAAACATCATAACGGTGACGTTTGTGACTTGATTGTCAAGGTAAAAGTGTCACTTTGTCTGATTAGGCATAAAAAATGCTGCTTTATCTGTCTAGTCATATAAAATAACAAAACCAAACATTTCAACAACTCGTATTCGAATATCTTGATTGTAAAATTCCTTCTATTTTGCCCATCACTACTTCCTTCTCAGAATGCGATGGCAATGTGGCAACATGGCCAATAAATCTTTGTGCTGGGATAATTTTATGGTTGTGCCAGTTGGTGTCAGGTAGAAAAGTCCAAGGGACATTTGCTCCCTGCAAATATATTCGAGAAATGGGGGTATGCAACCCAATTAACAAGCAATACGTTCACAGCCATAAGCCTGCGTCTCTTCTCATTATATGCTCTTTGCTGTTACGATGTTTTAACAAGTTAATTCGCTGGCTATATTTCTCAACTAAAATAAGCAAAAGCAGATACCTGGAGAGCACGTCTAGCTCAAGTCGAAGACGGCGTGCAGTAAATTAAATGAAGGAAACCGGGAGGGCGCCAGCGAATCCAGAGAAACAATCAACCAGGTATCTCAAATGCTTAATCAGACGATTCGCAGACTGAGTTCTTACAATGGGCTAAGAACTATAGCTGCAAAAGAACGGTATACGGCAACATTGAAGGAAACTACATATAGTTCTCAAGTATCACAGTTTAATTATAATCTTTGGCTCGGAGAAGTCGACAAATGACCCAATAGGGTCTACAGCAAGTAATACTTAAATTTTCATGGAAAATGCAGGATACAATCGGAGGAAAAGCCTCTCAATAATTTACAGTTACACACTAAAAATACCTGGACGTACACACATTGGCATGGGCCTTTACTTTCGGCTGGTGTCCAAGTTATCGCCTAGCTGGTACAGGTAGTTGAAAGTAGATCTCAACTAGTAGGCTCAACATGGCTCGCAAAGGGGGCTTGATGGGTGTCCCTAGTGTTAGGTGTGCTTTCATGAGATTCACGGAAGCTCTGCTTTTCGACACCAGCGGTTAATAGCCCAGCATAACGATGGGGCCCTGATTAGCCAAGGCGGCCTTAAACGAGGTCGCCGGAGGAAGAATCCCTCAGCTGCCAAATTCCGGATCGTGGATTGTAGCTCGGCACGTCAAGCTGACAACAAAATTGAACCCTAAGCAAAACACTAGAATGCCGATAAGGACTTACCCCGTATGGGCGTGCAAGAGGTGCTACCATCAAAAAGAATCCGCCAAAACAGACGCGGCGATTGTAATTCACCCAAAACTACGTCGTCAAGAGGAGAATCCGCCGAGGGCGTTTATTTTCCAAACATAACTAAATTAACCTCTTGAACGACTTCGAAGATGGTAGCGGCTACAAACGGCACCAAATTTCCAACAGCTAAGGCCCCAGAATAACGCTCGTAACCCGGAAACTCGCCAAAGAAACAAAAACTTATCGGGGAACGGAACCATGTCCCTATCAGCGAACAAAAGTTCTTAACTCAGGAGCGCGCGGAATTTGAATCTACCCACAGAGTTACAATTCGGAGAGCGCTTCCCATGAAGTTACAAAAAAAAACAGAGTGAAGCGATAAATCTAACGAAAGCGCCATTTTAACGTAACAACTCCCCCCTTACCACAACAGAAAAATTTCCTAGAAATTTTTCGATAAGGCTATCGCGAAACCGTCACTAGCTCGAAGCAACTACACATAAAAAAAATGAAAAGAAAGGCACCAAAGGCCTCAACCATCACCCACGTAAAAACCCTAATAACCCGCACCACAATACAACAATACCCGGAGAGACGGGCGCGAACCCGAGCGGAACCCGCAACCGGACCTCCTCCACGACAGGGATCGAGACTGCTCGTCGCTGCTGGATGGTAAAGCTGCGCCGGTGAACAGTCCCGTGGCAACCCGTCGCCAAGAAGTCCCAACCACCAGAACCGCTCAACACCCCCACCACGTCCCCCACAAGCAACCCCCCCCCCTGACAACTTCCTAACAAACAAACCAAACCCCGAGGCGGAAGCAAAACCCCACAGTTAAGGCACTGTTAGACCGAAAACCAATAACCCTTCCCACGAATAAATCTAACAACCCGTACCCACAAAAATCCCAAAATTTTCCCAAAACATCGATTAGGGTTCTTCTTTTGACAAAAAGGGGAGAAGGCAACCCCGGGAAAAGAGGGCGACAGACACCAGAAAAGCGAAAGGCAGAGACAACAATCACGCAACTTAACACGCATGCTGATTGAGAGACCCTGCAGCCCCCCGAACGGCCTGGAGGAAATCTCTGCAATCTTCATCCCATTCGCAACGAAGACCCATTCACCACCAAAAGACCCATGCACACCAGATCACAGGGAAATGAAACGAAACGTAGTAAGATCCATCAACATCACGCAAGGAGACCAATTCAAACTCTGAAGGGCACTAACATTCATAGGCTATAGGAATAAAAGGAAACGACCAGATCGGAAAATACGAAGGCGAAGAATGAAGGACTAACCGACTAAAATTATTTATGACACGGAACTACACACCACCGACACATTCGAATCCCAGCTCCACAATTCGTTCTCACAGGAGGTCAACCCGCGAACAGCACCAGACAAATTCTCGACGTGAGGTCTCAAGCAATCAACCAACAACTGAAGCGAAATAGCGTGAACATTAGTACACTCAATACTTTCGTCGACAACACGGCTCTGAAGAGCTTTATCATGAAAACACTCTACAGCCGCCCCAGAATATACCAAAGTCGAACATAAAATCGACCTAGACGTCAGCCACAAATATTCCAGTGTTGGAAGTGGGAGAACTAGTTGACAAACTTCCCAGACTGAACTACTTCAAGTGCTCAATAGAACTATCCGAGACCGCACAAGAGGGAAAGTCAGACGAAATCGCTCCCCTACCGTGACCTGTCCTACGATGCAATAAAGGGACGAACTTGATGACAATGTTCCCTAACAGTGACCTACCCTACAAATGCCCAACCAACCACCCTAAATATAACGAGAGAGGACCATTACGTCACAGCGGAGTCATCATAAGGTTTCAAGTCCTTCGCATGCCAAGTACCTTTCAGAACAAGCCCGTCTGGATCTTTTAGCTCATAGACCCAACGGGAGAACTTCCGATTGACATAAAAAGGGCCAATATATTTAGAGGCGAGCTTCGCCGTGAACTGACGAGCGGCATCAAACAGAACGTAATTTCTACGCAACACGGGCTGTCCCGGAACATATTCCAAAGGACGCCGACGAAGGTCATAACGGGCCTTAGAATTCTGATACGCCTTTCCCAATCGGCGCTTGACCTCAGCGTACAATTTGCTCAAAAAGGCGGCACGCGTGTCTGGTCTCGACCGCGATCGAACTGAAATTCCGGATCTTCACCATCTGGGGTAGGCTCGTGCCTCAGTACAATCTCTCGACCAAAATTTATGAAATAGGGAGTCTTCCCCGTGACCTCATGAACTGAAGTACGCGTCGCGCAAGCTACATGGGGCAGATATTTGTCCCAGTCCTGATGATGGTCAGACACGTAAGCCGTCAACATGGTTTTCAACACCCTATTTATACGCTCCGTCGGATTGGCTTGAGGATGATAGTTGGCCGTTAAGGAGATCTTGCAACCGTACTTGTTGGCTAAGGACCGAAACTCACGGCTACGAAATTGGACGCCATTATCACAAATGATGCGCTTAGGGGCACCGAACATCAGGAAAACATCTTCCTCAAAGTGACGCGAGACCGCGTTAGCTGATGCGGCCCGCAAAGGGAAAGTCAGCGCAAATTTGCTGAAGCAATCCGCCACGACCAGAATGTAGGCGTACCCACGTGACGACCGGGGCAGGGGTCCGATAATGTCACCACAGATGACCTCCCAAGGTTTCGAAATCAAGGAATGGCCTCCCATAAAACCAGCGGGAGCTCGTTGTTCGGGTTTAGTTCGTTGACACGTTTCACAACGACGGACATAGGCGGCGACATCATACCGCAATTTGGGCCAATAATATTTGTGGGCGATACGATGAAAAGTTTTATTAACGCCCGCATGACCAGCCGTAGGGCTATCATGATTCTGCCTAATGATTTCACGACGCTGAAATTTCGGGACCACAAACTTCCAATGATCTTCGTCATCATCCGCCAAGTCAGGATAATCGGACCGAACGTACTTGTAGAGCTGGCCATCACTAACTCGCCACTGAGGGAATTTACGAGGATTGGCGGTAACTTGCCGACACATGCGCCTATACCAAGTATCACGAGCAGGTTCAAGAGGCACCTCAACAACATCAACAACAGGAACGGCTCGGGACAACGTGTCAGGCACGACATGTTCCTTGCCCTTGCGATGCACAATATCAAAATCGTACTGTTGGAGGCGAACAGCCCAACGAGCAATGCGACCCACGGGGTCCTTGATGTCATTGAGCCACTTAAGGCTGTAGTGGTCCGTTACTACCGTGAATTTAGTTCCCTCGATATAAGGCCTAAGTTTCTCGATTGCGAAAAGAACAGCAAGACACTCGCGCTCCGTAGTGCTAAAGTTCCTTTCAGTTTTTGACTACGATCGGCTGATGTAGCAGATGACCTTCTCTCCGTCAGCTTGTTGCTGGCTAAGGACCGCGCCGACACCATACCCAAAAGCGTCGGTCTGAATTACAAAAGGCAACGAAAAATCTGGGCACGCCAAAATAAGGACCAAAACCAGATGCTCCTTGATAGAAAGGAAGGCTCGCTCACATTGGTCATCCCATACAAATTTAGCGTTTTTCCGAAGAAGCGAAGTCAAAGGGCCAATCAGCGAAGAGAAATTCGGCACAAACCGTCGATACCATGATGCCATGCCAACTAGACGACGCACCTCCGATACCGAGACGGGAGTAGGTATGCGAGTAATAGCATTCACTTTCTCCGGATCAACCAACAACCCTTGGGCATTAACCACGTATCCGAGATACTTGAGCTCCGGCTTACAAAAATGACATTTGTCTTTACTAAGCGTGAGGCCGGCGGCCATGAGACGAGAGACTACCTCGCGTAGGACAGAGAGGTGTTTATCGAACGTGGAAGTGCAAATCACAATATCATCGAGATAGGTACACGCATAGGGCTCCAAGTCCGCTCCGACTACACGGTCGATCAGACGCTGCCAAGTCGCCGATGCCGTATGCAAACCGAAGGGCATGCGACAAAACTGGTATAAACCCCGATTCGGGACAGTAAAAGCAGTCAAAGGACGTGAAGAAGCCGCAACAGGGATCTGCCAGTATGCAGACTTAATGTCGAGAGTAGTGAGAATCGCGAAGCTTGTCTAACGTACTCGATACGTACGGCAAAGGGTAGGCGTCAGGTTGGCTTACTTTATTAAGACGTCGGAAATCAACGCAGAAACGGTAACTAGCGTCCTTCTTCTTAATCATGACGATAGGTGACGACCATGCAGAAGTTGAAGGCTCCACCACACCGTCCTCCAACATCTTTTGCAATTCGACATCCACCTGTTTCTGAAGAGCAGGGGAAATAGGGTAATACCGTTGCTTAATAGGCGGCGACGTCGTCTTAATCTCGTGCTCAACTAAATGAGTGCAGCCAAGCTTAACCCCCATTCGCTCAAAGGTCTCCCTAACAAAATTATCAAGTTGTTCGCGCTGACTAGTCGTTAAATGTTCGACAGTCTGAATGGCCTCTATCACCGGGACTGAATCATCTTTGGAAAACGACCACTCATTACTCCGAAGATCGGGTACGATACCCATGCGTCGCCAGAAATCGGTTCCCAAAATTAAAGTCTGGGGTACCGAAGGCACAACTATTAGATCAATAAGGCAAACCCTATCGCGTAAGTTAATCGGAACGGTGACGCTTCCCAAACTCCGACACTCCATCCCGTTGGCGATGACACAAGTGGGCGCTCGATTTGTTTCAAGACGGCAATGCCCTCTTAGTAAATTCCAACCCTTTATGCCAAGAATAGTGCGAGAAGCACCCGAGTCCAATAACCCGAGAATTTTTCTTCCAAAAATCGAAATCTGTAAATAAGGCCTTTCATCAGGGCCTGCATGACTCAAAATAAAATTCAAAACGGCTCTCGAACCCATATCAAAATCTTCACAAGAGTTGACCGAAGATATTTCATCGCAGCGCGCCAGCCGGTCGCCTAACGACGCTGCTTCCCGTTTCCCGCACACGAACGACATGTCCTAATCGTAACATCCGGTTTCCCACACCGATAACAATGACGCCTTCTAGGCGCGGGGCAATCGACGGCACGATGATTAGGCTGATCGCAATTCCAACATCTCAATTCTGGAGTTCCAACAAAGTTTACAACGCGAGCCGAATTATCTCTGGAAGGAGCACCCCCTTCATCAGAAGAAACAGCTACCGTATGAATTCGAGGACTGACTCGAGGTTTCCGATATGCCAAGTCGGGTTCCAACATGCGACTAACGTTAGTTGGGGGCCCGCAAAACCGTTGTGCACGAAGATGTGCATCTTCCACTGCCTTACAAACCCGCAGCAAATTTGAAATGGATGAAATCGGTTCTAATGCCAGTTGTGTTTGGAAGTGGGGCAATAAATTCCGGCGAATAAGGCTAAGAATAGTACAAGTTGAAGGTACCGAGGGCAATCGACGAAATAAATTTTCCATAACAGCCACAAACACGGTAACTGGTTCATCAGCACCTTGAGTGCGATTCCTTATCTCATCCCACAGCCCAGCCTCATAATCGCAAGGAAGAAAAGCTATACGTAAGGCCTTGACTAGAGCATCCCAATTCTGCACAGTGTCTTTTATCGAACGGTACCATATTAACGCATGACCCGTGAAGAACTCAACGGCTGAGACGAAAAGTTGTTCCTTAGAAACACCACGAGAGACCCGTAACTCTTCAACTCGCTCCAGAAAGCTGGAGAGTCCCGATTGACCATCAAAGCAAAGGTTCCATTTATTTATAGGCAGGCAATTGTTGTACCGAGGTGAGGACTCGAAAACGTGTGTGCTATTCACGCCAATAGGTGAGTGAAATACTCGCGGATTACTAACACTCGGCATACTAAACCGGACCTGAGAAGGAATCTCCGAGAGAATTCGGGCCTGACCCTGAGGATGGTCGAATACCCCATTTGAACCTATCTCGTCATCCAGAACTTGACCGTTATCCAAATCTAGCAAGTTAGCTACACCCGAGGCATCAGGGGCCTGTACTTCACTATGAGGAGTTAGTTTAGTTTCTAAATCATCCATTGCTCCTAAACACTGATTATACAATGCATTCTTACGGTCTCGCAATGAACCCGGAGGACTCAATCGTTCCAGACGATGGGATACATGCAACAGTCGAGTTTGGACGCGTTTAAAATCATTACTACCCTTAACAAGGTTTTCAAAGGCCGCGATCTCGTCCACTAAGCTCCCTAACTTGTGGAGGCAAATATCGAGTTCCCCCATCTCATCTAATTCAACCTCAGGAAACGAAGCATTTCCGGATCTTTCTAGCCTAACACGGGCTCGAAGCAACTTTCGTTTATCCCCAACGTTGCCATCACAAGTGACACCCCGAATCCTAAGTTCATAGTCTAATTCGTCTACGAGAAGTCTATCGATATCCATGACAACACGTAATTTTACTCAAAGACGCAGAAAATGAAAGAAAGTGAATTAACTCTTCCGTACCAACACCGCAGTAAGACAGAAGCAGAGCTTTCCGCTAATTAAATTAAACAACCAGTATTGATTTCACTTGTAAATTTGGAAAAGCCTAGGTGGGCCTACGTTAAACTATACCAGGCAAAATCGGTAACAAATCTTTCCAATTTACTATTATTGGAGAGTTCAAAATTTTATACCCTAGCTCGGTTTCCCCAAACACAAGCCTGTACATATGCCCCTCAAAAATATAAATAATATATCTTAAATATAAGCATGCACCAATCTTAATAATTACTAATCATGCACAATAATAATTTCTAATTAATAGCAATAAACACCTATAATATATGTAACACATGCAAAAATTCACACATCGGTTTACTATAAATATGACCCAATACACTTTAAAATTCGAATGGCCAGAGAAAAAAAACAGAGGGTCTCATTCAATGTTGCTAACAGAACTCAAAATTTTGACAAAGTGCAAAGCACGTTTACGGAAACCAGGCCCCACGTTGGGCGCCAATTTTTTTGTTAATATGTTTTAACAAGTTAATTCGCTGGCTATATTTCTCAACTAAAATAAGCAAAAGCAGATACCTGGAGGGCACGTCTAGCTCAAGTCGAAGACGGCGTGCAGTAAATTAAATGAAGGAAACCGGGAGGGCGCCAGCGAATCCAGAGAAACAATCAACCAGGTATCTCAAATGCTTAATCAGACGATTCGCAGACTGAGTTCTTACAATGGGCTAAGAACTATAGCTGCAAAAGAACGGTATACGGCAACATTGAAGGAAACTACATATAGTTCTTAAGTATCACAGTTTAATTATAATCTTTGGCTCGGAGAAGTCGACAAATGACCCAATAGGGTCTACAGCAAGTAATACTTAAATTTTCATGGAAAATGCAGGATACAATCGGAGGAAAAGCCTCTCAATAATTTACAGTTACACACTAAAAATACCTGGACGTACACACATTGGCATGGGCCTTTACTTTCGGCTGGTGTCCAAGTTATCGCCTAGCTGGTACAGGTAGTTGAAAGTAGATCCGTGGCCTGGGGCAGTTTAATTCATAGGCTCAACATGGCTCGCAAAGGGGGCTTGATGGGTGTCCCTAGTGTTAGGTGTGCTTTCATGAGATTCACGGAAGCTCTGCTTTTCGACACCAGCGGTTAATAGCCCAGCATAACGATGGGGCTCTGATTAGCCAAGGCGGCCTTAAACGAGGTCGCCGGAGGAAGAATCCCTCAGCTGCCAAATTCCGGATCGTAGATTGTAGCTCGGCACGTCAAGCTGACAACAAAATTGAACCCTAAGCAAAGCACTAGAATGCCGATAAGGACTTACCCCGCGGCGATTGTAATTCGCCCAAAACTACGTCGTCAAGAGGAGAATCCGCCGAGGGCGTTTATTTTCCAAACATAACTAAATTAACCTCTTGAACGACTTCGAAGATGGTAGCGGCTACGAACGGCACCAAATTTCCAACAGCTAAGGCCCCAGAATAGCGCTCGTAACCCGGAAACTCGCCAAAGAAACAAAAACTTATCGGGGAACGGAACCATGTCCCTATCAGCGAACAAAAGTTCCTAACTCAGGAGCGCGCGGAATTTGAATCTACCCACAGAGTTACAATTCGGAGAGCGCTTCCCATGAAGTTACAAAAAAAAACAGAGTGAAGCGATAAATCTAACGAAAGCGCCATTTTAACGTAACAACACATATATGGAGTATAACATTAAACCCTAATTGACATTTATAAAATCTAACCTGCGGTTATTTACTTAGTTACTTTTAACATTTCTACTGAAAAGGTAATCAAATTTTCTTATTACATTTTTAGGAAGTTATTTACGTAGATTAAATTTCATATGTTCACATAAACTTGTAATTTTGACATATTTCTGGTTGCTACTTAACTGAAGAATTTGATACAATTCTCTGCGGCTTAGGACAGACTTAACAAGGAGAAGTCAATCTTATGCAGCCAGGAACTGCTGCCTTTCTTATTGAGTCGAACTCCCGGTTAACAGGAAACATTTTCGTCGCCGGACTAATGAAGCGAATTTGGGGGGTATGGAATTCCTAACGATATTTAGTGCTGGTCTAATATTATCGTCTACTTCAAATTAGGCACTTCAAATTAGGCACTCCAAAAGGTTTCGCCGAGACTACATGTGACCTTATCTAACCGAATCATTGCGTTTAGTGTTCAAGGACAATAAGGAATTGCAGGTGAAGTGAAAAGCTAAATCAAAGACACTTCCGTTAGCATAAATCACTAATCACCGATGTATGTACTTACCAACGACTTCCGGGATTGGACCGTGTCATGATTGAGATCGAAGAACTCAACGTTTCGCCCACTTTCGTAAGGGGCTTCATCAGGAGGAAAAAAGCAAAAGAGCACGGTAACTCAACGTGTTAACCACGCCAGAGGCGAAACTCTTTGCAAAGGGAAGGGACAGAAGAGCACGGTAACTCAACGTGTTAACCACGTCAGAGGCGAAACTCGACTGACTATCGGAAGAAGAAAAGCGAGAATTTATAGGCAAGCGCCGTAGCGATTCAGCAAATGCCGTCGCGGTTCAGTGACGGAGGCCGGGGCTTAGGAATTAGCACTTTCCACATAGAAGGAAGGGGAAAGGCTTCGTCCCGATTGAAATTATTAGGGTGTTTCCAAATCTCAATGGCTTCGCGAATCTTTCTGCTAAAGAAGAATGGGGATTTGCAGATGATGGAAGTTTCATCAAAAAGGATCTTATGACCAGTATCGCGTTGGTGTTCGGCGATGGCCGATGATGAAACGAGACCTGACTTGAGACAGCGCTGGTGCTCTTTCACCTGTCGTTGCCAATATCTTCATGGAAGCTTTCGAAACCGTAGCTCTGGAATCTTCAGAATTAAAACCCAAGGTTTGGTTCCGATACGTTGATGATACCTTTATTATTTGGCCACATGGTAAAGACACGTTACCCGTCTTCTTAAATCATCTCAATAGTCAACATCCAGAAATTAACTTTACCATGGAGATAGAAAGTAACGGTTCCCTTCCTTTCTTAGATGTACAGGTCTCTCGCCAACCCAGTGGCAAACTTGGTCATTCTGTATATCGCAAACCTACTCACACTGATCGCTATCTACATGCCGATTCCCACCATCATCCTACACAAAAACTTTCCGTTATCAATTCACTTGTACACCGGGCTGTTTCCATATTCCAACCCGATAATATCCACGATGAATTAAATCACATTCGGAAAGCCCTTAGGAATAACGGTTACCGTGCTAGGGATATACAGTCTGCCATCAATCTCCATCTTCACCCACGGCCACCCAAACCTCCAAAACCCGATCCTCTAGCAGAAATAGCCTTTCTTCCCTATATCCATATTTCACCTAAAAGGAAAAGACTACATAATAATTGCGGATAGTTACTCAGGATTTTTCGAATCCAACAACTGCCCAACCTAAATAGCAAAACTATAATAGACATACTAAAAAAATGGTTCTCCGTTTTTGGAATACCAGAAGTATTAGCTACTGATAAAGGAAGACAATAGACATCCGAGGAATTAAAAAAATTCACCACCGAATGGCAATTTCATCATCGTTTATCAAGCCCAGGGTTCCCCAGATCCAATGGACTGGCCGAACGTTATGTACAGGAAGCAAAGAACTTAATCGATAAATGCAACGAAGAACGCTCTGATATATACCTAGCACTACTACATCACAGGAACACTCCTCGTGACAACCTTGGGTCACCAGTCCAACGACTAATGAGTCGAAGAACAAAAACCCTGTTGCCTACTACTGATGATCAGTTAAAACCTAAAATAAACAAAAACGTTATCAAAGAACTCAATCGTCTTAAAAATAGTGAAAAATATTATGCAGACAAAAGTTCAAAACCAAGTGATAAATTCAAACGTGGTGACAATGTACTTTACCGTAATAATAAAAAAGAGTGGTTACCGGCAAAAATTATACATCAAACGCCCGAACCAAGGTCATTTGTGATAGAGACACCCGATGGAGCCACATACAGAAGAAATACGTGGTTCCTCAAACACCACAAAGAAGCCACCCCTGAAAAAGAAGTATTCGATACACCCCTCCTATCGATACCCACCAGTAAGCAGCCTACACCTAGAGAGGAAGAACAAAGAGCCCCTGAGAGTAAAGAACACCCAATAGAAGAAAACAAAGAAATGATCCAGACTCCTTACCAGAAGACAGCGACTACAGAGGACGAAGAAAAGGCAGAGAAGAGTGAAACGGCCAGGCTCAGCAGCAAGGGAAGAAAAATTAAAACGCCAAAGAGACTGAATTTATAAAAAGAAGGGAGATGTCATAGTAGGACTAGTAACATTGTATAACTTATGATTAGCTGTATAATAAATAACCATTAGAATATAAGGCAATGTAATCGAGTCATAAATAAATAGTGTTGGTTATGACAGTGGCGAAATACAAAAATTTGCAGTGCGTACTGCAACAAAAACAAGACCCAACAACCGCAAAACAAATCCAAATATACCGCCAACGCACATTATAGATCTTATCAACGAAAAGAGTAGACTACGCAGACTATGGCAGCAAATACGAGACCCCCTTGTAAAGAACCAATTAAACAACATTTCTCACAGGATAAAAAGAGAAGTAGACAGTCACAGGATCAACAGTTACAGAAGGCACATAGAGAACCTAGAAAAGAATGACCCAGGAATGTGGAAAACAACAAAAGCGATTACAAGACAACACACCATTATACCAACATTGGTGGACAACAATGTCAGATACAGCACAGACGAAGAAAAAAGCATACTATTTGCTGATCACTTAGAAATAACTTTTACTCCATCAATCGCGGAAAGCACAGGCATTTTTACAACACGGTGATTGCATACAACGAAACACACATGCCAATAAGCAATGATTTTGACCTTCCTGCCACCCCAAAAGAACTCATGGCTTATATTAAGCAATTGCCGCTAAAAAAAGCTCCAGGGAACGACTTAATACCCAATGTGGTATTAAAAAACCTACCCAAAAAAGGCATTGTTTACCTAGTAACCATATTTAATGCATGCATGAGAACTGGCTACTTCCAGAACAGATGGAAACATGCATATATTTTGATGTTTGTGAAATCAGGAAAAAATGGCAAGGACAAAAGTAGCTACAGGCCAATTAGCCTACTCAGTGCATTATCAAAGCTACTAGAAAATGTAATTAGTCACCGACTAAATCAAGCAATTGAAAACAACAACACTCCAATTACAAAGAGTCTCAGAGCTAATAGAGCAAGGATTCGAAAATAAGCAACTTACTGTCATAGCTTTCCTGGACATCTCAAAGGCCTTCGATAAAGTATGGATTGACGGGTTAAAACACAAAATACTACACATAGACATACCTAGCTACTTAAAGGCCATTCTATTTTCCTTCATGAACAACCGAACCTTTGCAGTAAAAGTCAACGGCTCGTTATCAACGACAAAAGACGCTTGGGCAGGAGTCCCGCGGGGAAGCGTACTCGGACCCATACTCTACAACATCTATACTCACGACTTCCCACATCAAACTATCTGTGAGATAGCAACATTCGCAACTATACGGCAATCATCGTCCAACATAACAACCTCACAGAAGCCGCCGAACAACTCCAAAGCGCCCTTAACATAACAGCAAAATGGTTCACAAAATGGAGACTAACGATTAACTCATCAAAATGTGCTAATAGAATTTTCACATTAAAGCGTATTATAAACATACCAAACATAACTATAAACGGAGAAAACGTACCCTGGACCGATAAAACTCAAAGCGTTAAGTACCTGGGCATGTTACTGGACACACGCCTCACTTGGAGTGCGCACATAAACAAGAAACTAAATGAAGGATATCTAAGTCTAACCCAACTTATCTCTCTAGTCAACAGAAAATCCCTCTCGAACAGAATGTACGCTACTCTTGTATAAAGCCTTGCTAAGATCTCTTATCACGTACGCTTGCCCTGTATGGAGCTCAGACTCAGATACCAACATAAAAAATCCAGGTATTCCAGAACAAGGTACTTAGAATAGCAATTAATGCTCCGTGGTTTGTCACCAACACCCAAATTCACAATGAACTCGGAATTGAACCAATAAAGACATTCATCCAAAGACTAACCAAAAAGTTCTTCGATAATATAAACCTCTGTGAAAGTGCAGCGAATCTACAGCTCGGTCGCCGTAATATTCACACTAGACTTAAAAAGAAACTCCCCCAAGATGTAATAGACAACATTTAAGATAGTATAACAATTAAACTTCGAGGAGACACTATTAGATTGCCTCAAAGCTAAGATAATTAAGTTACCAAATTGTAATTAATATCAAAACCATGTATAGCATTGTATATTTTTGATCTGGTTAAAATTAAAATTATAAAAAAAGGAAAAGTCATCTAGCGAATTTTAGGCAAGAAATTTAAAAGCTGAGACCGTGTTTGTTAATTTTACTATAGATGCTCAGTTCAGATTTTCGTAATGAGCGTCTCAACCCCTGCATCAATAATTTGTATTCCAATTTGACAGTTTAAAGTGATATTATTAATTATATAACAACCTTCATAAACAGTCTATTATTCACAAGTGAAATAATAGTATATTGTGTATCAAGGCCGTAAACGTGATCTTTTTTGGCCGAATCTGTTGTTTGTTTGTCAGATGAATTCAAACATTTGGTCACAAAATAATTTTTTTTCTGAACATTTTCTTAAAAACATAGTTACCTTAGACAACTAAAAACAAAAGCATTTAGACAACTAAAAATAAAAGCATCTCCTGTCAAATTTAATATTAAGCTTCATCGCGTGTGTTTTGAGCCTTTTAAAATGGGTGATAGCAATAGTTCAGACACCCCCGGTGAAATTCTGGAAGCTGCAAGTGTTGCGACCCTGCCTATATAGGTAGGTAAAAAGTGTTCATGAAGTAGTTTCTGACAGATCAGTTCCAAAAAAGTAGAGTTTGACAGATGTGTACAAAAAAGTAACATTTGACAGATGTGTACAAAAAAGTAAAACTTTGGCAAAAGGGGCCATAGAATCGCCATTTTTGTAATGATCGCTTAAAAAAGTGTTTTAATTCACTAGTGAATTAAACTTTTTTAGTAGAGTAAGAAGAGGAGCCAAATTATACAGTGATCACTTCCTGGTAGTAGCAGATACGAAAATAGATATGGAAACCAAGGGAAAAAAACTGGTGTGATACACTCACACAACTTCCTTTGACAGTAATCTTATAATTAGTCAAAAATTTCATTTTTAATTTTTAACCATTTGTCAAAAATTTTCAAAAATTACAAATTCTACAAAAACGGTACAAAATAGAGCGTTAGTTGAAGAGACAAATTTTCTCTAGAATTTTAAGGTGAATTCAAAAATGTAACAATATACCGGGTGTTTTATTTAAAATAGGAGTTAATAAAAAAATAGAAAAAAAAACAAAGGAAACCCACTTTAGAAGTATTCAACTGGAAAATCACTTATCTGACATCAATACACATTAAAAATGTAATAAAAATGTAAAGTTTAAAAAAAATCGTTAGAGATGTTTTTGAAAAAATCGAAAAAAACTGAAAAATCCTACTTCCGGATATGCGATTTTTTCAAAAGCTTGCTGTCTCATCTACATAGTACACAAAACTTATATATAAAGTTTCAACGCCATACCTCTTTCCGTTTTTGAGATATTCTGTTCACAGACAGACAGACACACACACAGACACACAGACAGACCAATGAAAAAAAATATGTTTTTTGGGTTCAGGGGACTCTGAAACGTGAAGATCTGTTGAAAACTCAATTTCGAATTTTTGGGGTGAATCCAATACTTCCTTTATTGTAAAAGGAAGTAATAAAAAGGGAATAAAAACAATCACACCTAAGAAGACAATAAGAACACACAAACTAAGAGAAGAAGAAATAGCAAGTGTAAAAAATTATGACATAGAAGAACTATGGATAAAATTTATAGAAGCCATAATAAAGACAGCCAAAATAACCTGCAGGGAGACAAATGATAACAAAAATAAAAAGAAAACGTACTGGTGGAACGAAGAGATAAAGGAAGAAATAAAATTAAAGAAAATAAAATGGGGAAAATAGCGAAGAAATAAAAACAACGAAAACTATACAGAATATAAAGAACAGAGATTAAAAGTTAAAGAACTGGTGAAAAGAGCGAAGCAAAAAACGTGGGACGAATTCGGTGAAAAGATGGAAAAGGATAGTGTAGGTAACCAGAAACTGTTCTATAAAACATTGAAAACAATAAGAAAAGGGAAGGAAACAAAATGCCAATTCATCAACTCGAAGGAAGGGGAAACCCTAACAGAAAATGAAGATATAATGCTAAGATGGAAAGAATACTTCGGGGAATTATTAAACACGGAAACAACAGCAAGAAGACAGCGAACAAGAAGATACATTTGGATTAGAAGAAGTAAGAGAAGCTATAAAAAAACTGAAGAGAGGCAAAGCAGCAGGGCATGACGGCATAACTGCAGAAATGCTAATGCTACTAGGAAACAATGGAATAGAGCTATTAACAATAATGATCTATAAAATTGCAGAAGAAAGTAGGATCCCGACCGAATGGGAGATCGGCATAATATTACCCATACATATATAAGTCGGGAAATAGGAAGGATTGTAACAATTATAGAGGGATAACGCTACTCAGTAACGTATATAAAATTTACGAAAGGCTTCTAGATGATAAACTGAAGGCAAAAATGGAAACCCAAATAGAAGAATCACAAAGTGGCTTTAGGAAAGGTAGAGGAATACAATTTTTTTTTTTTAATATATAATTTTATTTCCATTTGACGTATATACATATAGCGTATCGGAAATTGTCAGTACTTGCATTAACAAGTCAAATATACAAACACAGGTCCATATTATACATATATATATTCAACATAAAAAAATGTATCCATGTATTCGTTTCAATAAATTTCAATAAATAACATTATATTTTTTTGTTAATACGGATTAAAGTTTCATTTGCGTAATAAATGCAATCTTATGACATAAAACACCAACATAATTAATACACATTAAAATCAAAATAACTGTTCCGCTTTGTTTAAATTTAAATATCTCGAAAAATAATGACGTTATCGTGACGAAGAAAGAGTATGTTATTTACATAGAAAGTATTGGAGAGTCGAAAAATTGTGCTAAAATGGCAATTCCGCCAGTGGCGTAGAATTTGGGAAGGGTCAACCACTCACTTGCCCCTGTGGTACGCCTCTGGTAGTAGTCAGAAACGTTTATTTGACACAACTTAGCATGGTTTACAGTGTCTAAACTTCCTGCCAAATATGATACGGATACGTCAAATAGTTTTAAAGTAATGGGGAAAAATCATTTTTAAATTTTTAAATGGAACACCCTATATCTCAGTAACGAGCCATATTTTATCTAAGTGATTTGGGTTAAATATTAATATTTTGAGCCCAGGATTCTACAGTTAAAATATTTCCAATTATTAATGAAACACCCTGTATATATATATACAGTGTGGTCCATTAAGTGTGCAACAAATGGGAAATTTTTTTATTAGTTGTAAAACCGAAATTTAAATACCGCCAAAAGTTAGTGCATGTTCGATAACCATATCAGATGACCTTAGAATGGCTTCAAGTCAAACAATATACAGGGCAGGACAAAAAATATGAAATTCGTTCAAGAATAAAGTTACCTTATTTCAAAAAATATAGCAAAATGTTATTGAGAAAAGTTGTTTAGAATCAAAAGTTATGCTCAAATACAAAGTCACGGCCTCCTATTCAAATTTTGATTCTTTTTTTGTAAAATTTTGTATTATCCCCGTATGATACATATTTTTATTATTCTGATTTTATTAAGAGTTTTTCATATGTAAATTATTATTAGTAAAGCATTTGCCTTGTTAAAAAAAATATTTGCGAAATTCTAAAGTTCTGTTAAATATCGTTGCAACAAACATGAAGTGGACGCTAACCTAAAAAAAATATAAATCCAAGTAAATTTTACAAATACGCTTCAAGTTGCTAAAAGTTATTTAAAAGGAATGTGGTTGTGGCTACTTCAAATACATATAAAATCAAAATAATAAAAATATGTATCATAAGGGGGTAATACAAAATTTTTCAAAAAAGAATCAAAATTCGAATAGGAGGCCGTGACTTTGTATTTGAGCATAACTTTTAATTCTAAACAACTTTTCTCAATAAAATTTTGCTATATTTTTTGAAATAAGGTAACTTTGTTCTTGAACGAATTTCATATTTTTTGTCCTGCCCTGTATATTGTTTGATTTGAAGCCATTCTAAGGGCATCTGATATGGTTATCGAACATGCACTAACTTTTGGCAATATTTAAATTTCGATTGTAAACTAATAAAAAAATTTCCCATTTGTTGCGCACTTAATGGACCACACTGTATATAATTCACTATTGAATTAAAAAAAATTCAATGAAGAACAACATATTTTTAATATTTCTGCAAATATTTATATTAAATTATTCTTTCTCTTTGTAGTGTGTAACATATAATTACTAAAATTTAGATCAAATCGACGATGAATGGGCAAACTTTAATCTTAATTTGACAATTTTTAAATTTTTTATTCAAAATTTCTTCAAAATTGAATAAAAACATATATACGCCACTTGAATTAAATATTTATTAACTCAACATCTTTTCGTGCATAAACATATGTTTAATTCACTTTGTGTATAATATTTATTAAACTAATAAACGCGTCACAATTAGCTGCGCTGTAAATTTATTTTGCTTTGAACGAAATTTTCCATTAAATTGTGAGTTGTCATTCGATTTAGTTTAATTTAAACAACTATAATGTAATTATCAGCATTATCGCAGACAGTTTATTTTGGTTAAAAAAAGGTAAAATGAATACTTTGAAGCACAAAACAAGTAAGAAATATTTATTGTTGTTAGTTATATGGCAAAGCAACTTAGATCCGAACGTGTACGAGCTGGATCAAAACAATGTGAGTGATTATGAGCATCAGTAGCAACCTTTCCGATTAAGGTGAAGGTTTTTCCAACGTTCAATATGACTGGCCCAACCCTTTACACGTGCAGCGCAGATCGCGTCGGCGCCCATTACTCTACATGTTCATTTGTTTCGACCTACCCTTTTTCGATTAGGGTTGTGGTTCGACATTTCTAACCTTTCAGGTAACCGAAAATTAAGTTATCAGCTATGTATATCATTTGAATATTATTTTTCTGTCTAAATCGAAATACCTTTTAGAAGGACAACCTTATATATACATCCTTGGGAATCAGTAATAATAGCTTGGCAAGAATTCACCCGAACTACAATATATCTACAAAAATGGTAAGCAGTGACATGCGAATCTTTATTATATCTAAAAATTAAATGAGAACTGTATGCCCATGAGCTGAGGCACCAACGCTATTGCAGAGATAATAGATCCAGCACGGAATAGAAAGTTTTTTTTTAATATTTAATTTGACTGACTTCATTTTAGAGAAAAACAAAGGTTAAATAATGTACTTCCAACTTGTATTAGTTCTGTTAATATTAATATATCTACGTCAACGGTATAAGTAAATTCCTTAAATGGATATAAGTTCATGCATAGTTTCCTTCTTATTATAGCTAGGTTTCATTAAAATCCTGCACCACAATATGTGCAAATGAATTTGTAATATAGGATTGAAAAAATAACCCTCTTACTTACTGATACTGCAACTCAACGTAAACATATTAGGGCAAAGCAGATACTCAATTTATATTTCAAATATATTTTGGTTAGAGTTGTTACTAAAACTTTCATACTCATTTAATAAAGCCGAAGGGTCGAATTTTCAGATGGGGCAGTACAGTGGATACGCTGCATTTTCATCTCTCTGGCATTCATCATAAACTAATTTAACGTATTTTTTCTACCATTAGTACCACCTAAATTTTATGATTTAAGTCATATAGATGGTCTTTAAAGTTTAAACAGCTATCATAATTAGCTGAAAATTGCTTTGATATCATAAAGGTGCAATAATTCTTCTCAATATGTCTTCTAGATAAATATTGAGCATCTGTGTTGCTAGGAAATTTTTTATGTTGGGTTGAAGTTTCAAATAGGCTCCAAGTTTCGTGGATCCCCGTATATACTCTTCACTAATTTTAAAGTTGGAAAAAATGAATTATTTGTTATTCAACCTACTCTAAAATTAACTATGCATTTAAAACAAAATTTGAAAACCACTAATATTTTCTGGCAAATATTTTTATTACCAATAATTTTTCTGTACAACTCGTAGAAATAACAATAATTGCCAAAAGTCATAGAATAGTAGTTGAGTAACCTACTTGTCAGTTGCATTTCCATGTATAAGTGCTAGTAATCAATACGACCTTCCATTAACAACTTTAATATGCTATGGGAGCATTCATTTTATTCTGTGATAACTGTTACCTCAGTTTGTTTGTTGCACCCTATAAAAGACTATTTAATTAGATCTTCCTAAATAAAAATATTATTGTCTGTGACCTATCATCAATACACTTCCTATGCCGTGTTTGTGACTATGTTGCTTTTATTTTGTATGTGTTTGTCGATTTGTATTCTGGCTATCGATAAAATACATTAAGCGGTCGCGCAACTACTTTGTTAGAGTGCCGAAGCGGCATGCCGCAAGACTGCATGATGTTGTAGGTTCGAATCTTGGTCCTGACAAGATTTTTAAAAGATTATAGAAGGATGCGGATGCAAATTTAGATTCACCGTCACCTTTAAATCCGAAATCCCACATTATCGGCGCTCTCTGTCCCATCCACACTCTTCGCTAATAAGATTTGTAAATCGCCGACTGATTTTAAACCGATTTCCTCTTTAATTAGTTTCTATTTCTTTGGTCGTACATATGGCGCAATCATGTGTATAATATAATATTATAACGACTATACTACACCTGTTCAAGAGATTATAAGAACTACATTTGTCTTAAGGATCGAGCGTCCCAAAGGAAACAGTCTTCCGGAAAGAGCGCCGTTAATTGCATCCCATATCCCAACGGCGAATGGTGGCCGAGCCCGATACCGATCCAATGGGTTGCGGAAACATTCCGCCTGCCCATAGATTCGAACCGAGGACTTACTTATTGCAAGCCTGACGTCCTTGATCACTGCACCAGTTTTTTTTGTAATCTGGAGAACCGCTGGCTGGTTCTTATTCACTCCATATTCTGCCGAGGGTTTGAGCTTGCCAGGGCTGTGTTTATTTCTCGCTTAAGGGTGGTGCAAACCATTGAGGAATAGTGGAAGGACAGTGATTATAGCAAAGGATTTCATTTTCCCCATATAAGGGGTGATTAGATTTAGGAGAGCGTTAAGAATGTTGTCTATGGTAGATTCTGGTAGTCGAGGTGTTGAGGATTGTCATTTTGTTATATTATTGCGAACAACTCTAGCAAATCAATCGGTGTCTACATAATTTTGTTGTTGTGATGACTGCTACGATGTCTGAGTTACGCGTCATTTTTGGCTGTCTTGATAGTGCTTACATCGTCTGTAATTGGCAGGATGACTATCGCCACTGTTAACACATTTAGAGGGCTCATTGTCTTTTTGGGGTGGGGGGGGGGGGGCTCCTTGTACAGTGTACAGATGACTACTGAGACATTTCACACAGCGAGGATTGAGTTTACAGTAGTTCTTTGTGTAGTTATATCTTTGGCATCTCGGGCACCACCCAGTGGTGTTCCAAGCATTACATCTAGTGTGATCGATTATTTTCGATCGTCTACTTGTATAATACATAATTATATTCACCTAAAAAAAGCTTTATCTAAAGATGGAAATGTTGGGAACGTAGGTCAAATGGTTATTCTTCTGTCGTTTTTTACTTGAAGTACAAGGTACATGATATGTGAAAGAACTCAGGATACAATGACGTATGTAAGACAATATGGTAGACCCAATCTTTTCCTTGCATTCACCTGTAATCCAAAATGAAAAGATATAACGGAAGCTCTAATGACCAATCAACACCCTCGCAATATACACGTACATGATATCGATCCTCGAGTTTTTAAAATAAAATTTACAAAATTGATGAATTTATTAGTTAAAAGCAAAATTTTTGGATCTCTAAAATGGCATACGTTTTCCGTTGAATGGTAAAAATTAGGACTTCCTCACGTACACATCTTATTATGGTTAGAAAAAAAGATAACACCCAATCAAATTGATTCCTTTATTAATGCCAAAATTTCTGATGTTAAGACTGATCCAATTCTACATGATATTATAGCATCAAACATGGTACATGTTACCTGTGGATACATTAATCCGCAGTTACCGTGCATGAAAGACGGAAAATGTTCAAAGAGACCTGTTCCACCATTTGTCAAGGAAACTAAAACTGGAGACGACGGTTATCCAACTCATTAACGTCGTTCGCCAGAAGATGAAAGATTAACGGTTGATATTATATCCAACAAAATCAATAACCGGAGGGTTGTTTCT
The DNA here is from genome assembly GCA_940337035.1 of Agriotes lineatus. Classification (NCBI taxonomy): domain Eukaryota; kingdom Metazoa; phylum Arthropoda; class Insecta; order Coleoptera; family Elateridae; genus Agriotes; species Agriotes lineatus. Next base: position 22,475 of record CALNHX010003555.1, on the reverse strand, counting down.
TATTACCCAGTATAGTAAAAAACGTTTGCTGCTCACATAATTGTCGAATTTTGCAACTCAGTGAAATCCATAATAGTATGTTATGTTATTAGGAGCAAAAGCTATACTTTATGTTTCGTGGCTGGACGGTTTATCTGCCGAGCTTGCGAGTACAGCTCTCTACTATATTGTCGTTTTAAGATAAGTATGCAAAGAATAAGTTTAACGGAAATTGCTTGACTCTATGTTTGATATGAATGACTTCTTTCATTAATGTCCGTGATTGGCAAGGTTCTTTTATTTCGTCTTTCTCAGTAGTACGATGTAAATTTCTAATCACCACCCGATATGACTTCTGTTCTGTAATAGTTTGGTTGTCTACAATCTGCTATTGGTAATATTTTCCTGTCCAAGTGTGTATCTAAGGGTATTTGTAGTGGAGCAATACTTGCTACAAAATGTATAAATATGCGCAGTGGACGTTCATATTTTTTTTTGCTGCTTTTAATCATTTTTTCTAATTATAAATCGTCGACTTTGCTCATATATCCGAGAGCTTCATATGTATTTATTAACTATTAGAATAAATTCTGAGTTTTTCTGCTTAGCTAGTTGGTGTAGTTCATCCGTGATTGGAGTATTTTTGCTTCTTTTTCCCTTGTGTTTACTTTCCAAAATTCGTTAAAATTAAACAATAACTTCTAATAATAATAATAACGTGTAACCCTTGGTTAGCTCCTGATAGGACATCTTCATGGATGTCTTCTATTGGAGGTGTTGATAACACTTTTGCAAAGGACAAACAATGTTTGAATTTACAGCAGAAATTAATTGCATCTGTGTTGTCTGGATTCTGGGATTCCGTTGTGGTAGCTACCTTGCATTATATGAGGTGACAGAGATTGTGTTTGAGTTAGGTACTACCACTGTGTGGATGGTTGGAAATTCTTATAGATTGTCGGAGTCCAACTAGAATTTGTCGTTTAAAACGTATAATTAGTTTTAAAATTTGCTCTACATGATTACAAATTCTAAAATTAGAACTACCATTCAACTGAACTTGCATGTTCTCTACCAAATGGTCTACATCAAATGTGATCCTATTAAATATCAAATTAAGAAAAAATATACAAGGGTATTGGTTTTTGAAAATATGTATTATTTGTAACAATTAAAAATGTAATTGAAAAGGTTTCCATACCATTACGGCAAATTCCAAACCAATTTTAGTGAGCTATATAGAAAGGTAATAACTGGTTAACTGCTCTACTACTTCTACACCTACAGTTACTGCGTATCCACAGTTTGATCAGTAATTATATTTTTCTAAGTAGTTGCAATAAATTCGTCCCCTTAAGGTAGCAAAGTGAAATATGTAAACGGTTTGGTTTTACGCGTTAACGCACAGCGTCCTATTTAGACGACAGTGTGTGTAGGATTTTTTTACAGTCACTTCAGGATAATTGATTAGTTCCGGGTATGTACCGGCTAAAAATAGATGCACAAGGGTTTATCGAGCCTTACTTAGTTTTCAAGAATCAGTTGTTGTGTCTCGCCTGTTGATATGATTATATTGTGTATTTTTTTATTCCTTGCATCATTAGTTTGTTTTAGTGATTTCGTGTAAAAGGCACTACATAACTAAATATTTGTTGTTTTTTTAGCATACTGTAAGATCAAGTTTCTCATGACAACTACAAATTTAGTTTATTATTTATTAAATTTTTGTATAGGAATCTGTAAATCTTGCTGTCCTATGAATATGACTCTGGACGTTACAGGGAATATTTTTACCATTTTGGCCATCATTGTATATGCGAATTTTGTATTCAGATTTGATTGTGATGTTCGGTACGATGAAAATGGTCGTTTTTTGGAAAATGTTGAAAGCAACGACATTGTCGATATTCATATTGCTCTAGCAAGCCTAAGACATTTTGCAGCATGTGTACAGTTACATTGTGCAGTGTTTTTTCCAAAATATCTTCAACAAACAAAAAGAAATTACTTTTTTCAGTTTCTATTTTTTTAAATGTTTTATTTTTGCTTGCCAATGCTCTTTATTCTTACTATGACAGTTATAATTACTTTTGTTTTGTTAGTTTTCGAGCAATATGCCATTTTCTCAATTTTTGAAGTTTATTTTTATTAACACAAATACGCACACATCCCTCCAGCGTCCAATAGGACAGCACTTTTTGAAAAAAACCAGAGTACCATTTTAATTTTTATCAATGCTATTGCCTTCAGGGGGTTCCAAAGAACAACATATTCAGATTTTACAAAAATGACCTAACAAAAATTAATTTGGGCGTTAACGGGTTATAGACTTCATTGCCTCTTTTTCTGGGCAACTTTCTTCAGTTAATTGTAAAGGTTACCTTGCGTAGTCTTACTCGGATTACGTAACCGTTAAAATATAAAAAGATAAGGGTTATTGACTTACATAATACCTATAGAGATGACATTTTTGTACTGTCAGGTATGCATAATAAATTGTTATTTCAATATGTAAAAATTCACGGCAGACACTTTTGTTGTGTTACGGTATTAAGTTAACCTTACGACACTCACGGATGGACGAGTATCGAATGCTAAACAAATCCAGGAAAAGGGCACGCTCACACTGAGAATCGTCAAAAACAGGCCAAAGACCTCGGCTCAAATGCGCTCAGGGAGATGGGCGTAATTCAAAACGGTACACCACAGGGCAAGCATGTTAAGGTATATATAAGGCATTGTTAAAGAAATGGCCGCCACAAGATCCGAGTCAGTTGACCCACGTTCAATCGGACCTTGAAGGTTAAACGGGGCGAGAAGTACTCAAATAACTATTTCGGAAGCCACGGTGCAGCGACAGACACGAACACCTACCTGGAATGCTCATCCGCCACGCCGGCCCTCACCTTACAATGGTCGTAACACAGTGACGCAGTCACCCTGAAAACAAACATACACAAAGCACAAGGCTGAAATCAAAAGTTGGTACAAGTAATACATCTATTGTGCCACTCCACGTGACCAGACAAACACCTTACAGTAATTCGGCCGTATTCGGCACTTCGGCAATTTGAAATGGCGACTTACGGGATACACCCCGCTGGGACGCGCTCTACCTAAGGACTAAGACGCACAGCTGAGCCGAACACCAAATCCAAAATCGGTTACAACAAAAAAAAAGGAAAAGTTGGCTAAGGCCTCAATAAATGTATCGCGCCAGCTTGAAATTTGTATTTGAGTTCGAGTCACCAGAGCGTGCTGATTCGCAGCGCTAAACTATAACACACAAACGCTTAATTTCGTACAGGAGTGTACTACTGCAAACCTAGGCGTCGAACGCCGACTGAAGTGTTAAGTTACAAGAACAAGCATTAAATTGCCAGACACCCACGTTAAATGTCTACGGGAGTGTATCGTCGCATTAACTAGACGTCAGGTGCCGACGGAAAGGGTTAGATTCCATAGCAAAGCTGCTCTGCAGCGCTGAGTGTCAAAGCACAAACATGAACGATTAATTTACAGAAACAAAGCTGTCTGGCAGCACAGAATTTTGGAACACACGTTAAATTTGATACCAGACTGTAATCTGCACTACTTCTGCGTCGAGCGCACTCTCATTTGACTAATTTAAATAATAAAGCCGCTTTGCGGCACTGAGTGTCAAAACACAAACATTAATGATTAATTTACAGAAACAGAGCTGGCTTGTAGCCCAGAATGTTAGAACACAACGTTAGATTTTGATCAGAGTGTACTCGGCATTGGTACTTAGTTTACAGAAACAAAGCGGTCTCGCAACACAAAATGTTAGACTTTAGTCAGAGTGTACTCTGCATTCATGCTTAATTTACAGAAACAAACCGGTCCCTCAACACAAAGGGTTAGAGCACAACGTTAGATTTTAGTCAGAGTGTACTCTGCATTAGTACTGCTTGGCGCGCAAACTTGAATAATGACTTCGCACGGACATGCAACGGATTAGTTTACTGCACAAATTTTTACCTTATTACGAGCTTGGCCTGTCGCTGGCGGTGGCCTTCAAAGTATCGTCGGCGTGTCGCTTACACACTTGGTCCGAAGATGGCAAAGCCGGGAGACTACAAAGACGTCCTTCTGAATCCTGCTTGAAGAGCGAAATGTGAATCGACCCCCTTGGTCATGTCACAACTAAAACTTCAGGAAAACGAGATCCCACCTCACAAACGACGGCGGATGACGGCTAAAACGAGCCTACATAAAATCTGAGCCCTGCAACGACTCGTGGACGAGCTCCCGCATATCACAGCCCAAGTACACACACCCGCAAACAAGCCGCGTCTTCTCGCAACTCGGAAAACACAGGTTTAATCGGAAAAGTCACAAAAACCACGGCTGAATCAGCACAAACGGAAAGAAAATCCGGCGTAGAGACGCCTCGCACAACACGCGAAGTGAACTTCCTACTCGACGGTCCGGGGCTGAATGATTAAATCGGCCGCGAACGGACACCTACGGTTTACCCGCGAAACGGCTGTCTGCCACTTCGCATAAGGACCCAATCAAAAGCCAGGGATCTCGCCTAACGACGATAAACCGTCTCGGAGCGACAGAGATCGATAGATGCCTTCTCACTTACTCTCGTTGAGTAAATTTTTAAATAAGTCGGAACTGAATGCGATGAAATCAACAGCTGCATGAAACAATGTTGGCAGGGATGTCCAAAGGGTTACAAATTAGGAACAGCAATACCAGGGGTGTACAAAATTTACGAATTATCGTACTTGCTGCTAAACAGTGCAGTTTTCTGCGATGGACTTTATGTAGTTAATTAAATTACTGAGAAATATAAAATGGCCTGACAGTTACTTCTGAGCTACAAGCGCTAGATGCTTCTACAGTAGTACTGACGCAGCTGTATAAACTTACACAATTTGAGCAAAATCAGCAGATCAGTTTTTTCAAAATTTCAAATTGACAAGTTGCAAAAATAGAAAAATATGTATAACGTTTCTACAAACCTTATTATATTAATGTTTAATTATACATACATACATAATCGGTTCCTCTTCTACCTTATGGTGTAGAGGTGTCGCGGCAGTGATGTCTCCACACAGGACGGTCAGCAGCCATCCTCTCGGCTTGCCTCCAATCAGTTCCCTTTCCTAGTAGAGTCTTAGCTATTTCACTATTCTATGTTCTATTTGGCCGGCCTCTTTTTTTTTTTTTATCGATTCCGGTCTTCCATATAACTTCATCTTTTCTGTTTTCACTCATACGCACCATGTGACCGAACCACGTTAGTTGTCGCGTTTCAATTACCGAAAGCACTGATTTAACATTAAACCACTCGCGAATTACATTATTATTAATACAGTCTTTTCTTGATACACCAGCTGCCGCTGTAAGATAGCTCATTTCGCTTGCTTGTATTCTGCTCTTGTCTCTGTCACTCAGGGCCCACGTCTCACTTCCGTAAGTTAATACAGGGATGTATACACTTTTGAATATTTTGGCCTTTGTGGCGCTGCTTACTTCTTTTTTTCTTATGAACACTTTGTTCAATGCGTAAAATAATTTAGTGGCATTTGATACTCGACTGCTAATTTCCATTTCTATACTTCCCCTGGCATTTAATACTGAACCCAAATATTTAAAGTTGTCAACTTGCTTCAATTTAATATTATTTAATATTACTTCCAGTTGTTCCTCGTCTTTACTTATTACCATGGTTTCCGATTTTTCAATATTAATATCCATTTTATATTTCCTTAGTGCTTGATTCCATATTAGCACATTCTTTTGTAAATCTGTTTCAGTGTTCGCAAATATTACTAAATCATCCGCATACATCAACTCGGACACGTAAACTGTAAGCTGTAATTGATGGACTCCTAATCTTGCGGGTTTTAATTTTTGGTTACAAGCTTTGTATATATTGTCCATTAGGACAATGAACAGGAGAGGACTTAGTAGGTAGGTACTCGTCCCTGCCGGACTCCCATAGTAGTAACGAATTCAGGGGAACTTAGGTTATTTGTTCTAATTATATTTCTTGTAACGAGATATATACTTTGGATAGCTCTCACCAGTGTTTATCAACTCCTCGTTCTTCTAATACTTCTCAAATTTTTTCCCGGGGTACACTATCGAAGGCTTTAATCAGATCAATAATGCATAGATACAATTTGTTGTTGTGGGATAGTGTTTTTTCTACTAGTTGTCTTAATCTAAATATAAGATCCACGGTTCCTCTTTCTGGCCTAAAACCGCATTGGTTATCATCGATCGTTGTTTCTATCACTTTTCTTAATCTTTTCTCTAGAATTATTTCGTATACCTTACAGGCAACGCTAAGTATAGAAATTCAGCTGTAGTTTGTACAGTTTTTAGCGTCTCCCTTCTTAAATATGGAAGTATTATAGCTATTGTCCAGTCTCGGGGTAAATCTCATACTATATTTGTGATCTATATAGGATAATTATTGGTGGCCAATGTCGAATAAATATTTGTCACCAATGTAGGATAAATATTGATCGTCAATGTAGAATACATATGGGAGTCCAATATAAATACCATATATAAAAACGTTTCATTTCAATTTTTTGCCAATGTTGGCAGCCAATATGGCTCCAATCAGGTTGTGCTGCTAGGGTCCGGTTTTCCATGCCAGATCGAGTAACTTGTGCAGGCATGCCAACCCTTCTTCACCCATGTATTTAATCATTTCTGCTTTTATGTTATCATGTCCTGCCGCCTTCCCGTTTGTTAGTCTTTTCACAGCTTCATATACTTCCACTAGTGTTATTTCTTCACGTGTTTCTATACCATTAGTACTGTTCTTAGTTAAGTTCACTGTCTCTCTACCGCCTCCCAATATTTCAGAGAAATATTCACCCCATCTCTCAATAGTTTCTTTACAATCAGATATTATGTTACCCTCTTTGACCTGTATATATTTAATTCCTTCCCCTTTATCTTTTCTTAAATTCTTCTGTGCACGGTAAAATAGTTTTGCATTTCCTTGGCTGTTCTCTTCCATCTTGTTTCCGAAATCTTCCCATGTTTTTTGTTTCATCTTTATGACCTTTGCTTTTGTTATCTTCCTCTGTTCTTTGTGTGCTTGATACGCGGCTGCAGTCTTATTGCTGAGCTTCTTTTTCTTTCTGACTTCAGTCTTGATTTCCTCATTCCACCAAGCAGTACATTTGTTCGTTCTTCGCCTAGTTTTTACAGCATACCTCTTCCGCAGCCTTGCAGGTAGTTGTTTTGAATGTTTTCCACAGTGTCTCCACTTCTTTGATCCCTTCCTAGTCAACACTACTGAGATTTCTACTTATTAAAGCCCTATATCTTGATCTCACACCTTCTTGAAGTAGTTTATACACTTTGATACATGGTTCACTGTACATATTATTTTCCATCTTAGATGTTAAGGGAGTTATGTTTTCGTGACATTTCATTTTTATTTGTACTAAGAAGTGGTCACTCCCAATTTCTCTTCCCCTAAGCACTCTTACATCGTTCACTTCTTTTCTGTATTCATTTTCTATTAAAATTAAATCTATGATGGATTTTTCATTCCTGTTGTCCATGATTCGTGTGAACTTATGTATGTCTTTACGTTTAAAGTGGATGTTACAATCTACCATGTTGTTTAAGCAGAATTCTATTACACGTTGTCAATTATTGTTAATGATTTCTTCTCCGTGCTGCCCAACTGAAAATTCTTTTTCATTATTGCTACCAACCCTACCATTAAAGTCTCCAATTATCACTATTTTATTGTACACGACATCATTTTCTTCCTGCAGTGTTTTCTCAAAATATATCTTTAATTGCTTTTTTCTCATTATCAGATGGACCGTATATCACAAATACTGTTACAATGTCGCTTTCTCCTTCCTTGACATCCAACCTTATCAGTCTCTCATTTACGAATTTCCAGCTCTTTATACATTTTACGAAGTGTTTGTTAATTAAAATTGCAACTCTTGCTTTAGCTTTTTCTCGTTCTGGTACACCATTATATATCAAAAGATGATCATTCCTTAGGTTTGAACTTCCTCGTCCTTTCTTTTTTGTTTCTGTAAGACCCAGGAGTTTGAGGTTACTCTTCTCGAATTCTTTCACAAGTTTGTCCTCTTTTCCATTCATTCCCTGGACATTCCACACACCGATTTTCCACATTTTTTATCCTTTCTTTAGTGTTTCATCATTAATAGATTTACATTGGTAATGTGTTGTATTTTTCGATTTCAGGTCCTTTTCCATTGCCATGTTTGTCAACTTGTTTATTAATATCTCTTTCTTGTTTTGTCAAGTCATTGTTAATAAATACTTTCTCTTCTCTTATCTCTCTCAGTTTCATCTTGTTCTGCATTACTTTCTTTTTATCTTCAAAGCTCTCTAGTTCGATTAAGCATGTTTTTTGTCCCATTTTATAAGCTGTTTTAACCGTGGTATTAATTGCTAGATTCTGTTTGATAAAATTGCTCACCTCCTCTTTTATTACTACTGGGTTGCTTGTATTCATAGGAAGACCCGATATTACTATGTTGTTTCTCCTTTTCTCTTTCTCTAATTGTTCCAGTCTCGCACTCGTATCTTGTAGTTTAGTTTTAATCTCCGCACATTCCTTTTTTATAATAATGTTCTCTTTCTTTAATTCATAATTTTCTTTCTTTAATTCTAGTAACTCCTTGTGCTTCTCAGCCTGATCTAGTTTTATTTGGTTCACCTCAGATGTTAACTTCTGCAGCATATCCAACATTATATCCATTTTATCTTCGACCTTTTGTTTCTGTTTAATTGGTGATCTGCCTGTCTTCCTTGATTTGGTGAAGATCTCCGCTTCGTCTCCGCTGTTAACTTCGCTTATTACTCTTTTCTTTCTGTCCCCGTATGATGAATCATCTTCTGTACTCTGCATTGTGAATTACGTGAATACTGTTTAATTATGTCATAAAAATATATTTCTGGCTTATAATGGTACTTTTATTTAGTCCTGGCGTTGGGCACCATACACTGCAATACGGATGTTTTCCGTTCCTTATATTCTACTTTACTATAAATTGAGATTGCCCTTGGTTTGCTAGTTAATCCAGTCGTAGAAGTACAAGGCTCGTTCTCATCTCGGTATGGTTAAGGTGTTAAGTGATTTTGACGTCATTAAGCTATGCTTGTTATCAATTCTACGATTGGGTATTATTAGTGCATTTAAGCTGAAATTATTCTATTTAAAATTTTCGGGTACGGCCCTGGATTATAATTTTAAAATGCTGCAGCCAATTCATTCAGTTCAAGCTCAGATACGCCCGCGGTCCTTGGAATTCTCATTAATAAGCATTTCTTCGGAGCCGTATGTAATCTATTGCAATCACTTCCGTATAAATCATATTTCTTCGAATTGGAAACATAAGGCATCCTTTGTTTACGCCCCAGCTTAAATCGCTTTGAGTTTCAACCTTCAACTTATTTAAATACTGCCCGACGTAGTTAAAGCTTCTAGGAATATAACAGCTTAATGTCCCTCTTATAAATTATCGCTTAAAGTTCGGCAGAATTGACCTTGTAACTTAATACTTTTGGGATTCGCTGGTTAGCCAGGAATTCTTTCTAGAACGTTCCTTGATGACCAAGCTTTGTGTGAAGGAAATAAAAATTGATAACTCCTTAGGGAATGATGCATTTAAAATTAGTGGTTTTGAGTCCGAAATTTTCTTCCATTGTATCCGTCGCGCGTAGCCCGATTTGAGATTAGAGAAATCAGTAGCAAGCTTCCGACCAAGAACGTTGAAAAAAACGCGAGCCCCGGGCCTCGGCCGGGGCTGCGCTATGTTTGTGAGTGCCCTGTAGCAAGTTTCGTTGCCTTTTATTAAATCAGTTGTTGAGTTCTTTCGTGTTAAGTGAAATTCAGTGAGTTCAGCTTAGACCCCGATAATAGTTGGTTGACTGCAACTCAAAGTTTTCGGTAGCGCGGGCTTAGGGCGATGTCTCGTTAATCGGCTTCAAATTATTGGCGAGGCGCCTTCTATCGGCTTTTGCCCTCCAGTAAGGAGTGGAAAAGCAAGTTGCACCCTTTTGCACATTCAACAAAGGTGTCCTCATAAGCCTACAATACTTTTCATATCAGTGGAAAAAGTTTCGGCAACTCGGTTGCGAATTCTGTGAAATTTCCCGTCGCCCGCCGCTGGCTGCCATCCTTCTTCGTGGGGTAAACCAACCCTCTGGTCCTCCGTACCGAATTGGCCCCTGTACAACCCTTTCGTTCCCATTTGGGGAGCCCGCTACACCTCTGCAACGTCACGCCGGCCTTTGCCGAAGTGGAGTTCGTAACTATCGCCAACCCCAAATAACATGCTGACAGCTCTCAGGTAGGATCTGTTTATTGTTTCTACAGCGTAACTGACGTGCCGAGTTGAGTGGCGTCTATAATTTTATTGTGTGTTTTCCGAGTGTTCATAAACATTGCGCCCGTTCACTCAAGCCTATAATTTGATGTATGTGTTATTAATTAGGGGCTTCACCCCGGTTATGTACTTCGTGTTGCCCAGCGTGTAACTATATATTCCTTTTCTTAGACAATAGGGTAATTGTTTTTTTTTGGGGGCCCCGATATTTCATGTGAATATTTGTGCCATTTAATTCCTTGCAATAATAAACTTTATTAAAGTTCAACTTATTCTTTTAGTGAATGCTAAACCTTCCTGGTATGGGTCTTCAACCCATTTAGCATGGCAAAGGCCACATGTAATTAATTTGTAAAGACGACAGCATGTCCTTGTTGATAAGTGAACCCTAAGAACTGGGGTTAGTGTCAGTCATTGCGTTTTTATGTTAAACTAGGCGGGTGGCCAATCAAGGTAAGTCATTTGCTTCGTGGCCACCTGTGTGTTGAAATCTGAGGACTCGGAGGAAGCCCGGTGGACAGCGCCGAGGTGAATAGCGGCGAACCTGGAGGACTTCTACATAGGCTACGTGTATTGTTCTTGGTTCTAGACACGTCAGCCACCCCTAACCAGAACCAAGTGGCGCTCAGGCATTTCTTTTTCTTTTAAGCAAGCTTTAGGGTAAGTACCCCGTCGGTTTTTCATTTAAGTCTTCGAACCACGCCTTCCCGACTGAGCCAAGTGCGAGGAATCGGAGCCACGAAATCTGCTCCAACACATTAAGATCTGTTCTTTTTAGTAAAGCCGGCGAACCCTGTAGTTTGTACCCGATTTTTGACAGTGCTCTTGATCAATGTCGATCTGAGCATTTAATACCGTAACAAAGGGAAATGTCAATATAAATTGTTCCGGTTTGCCTATTGTCACCTATAATTTTGTAATCATCGTGCAAATCCTGCTAGGTATAAAAACCAAACAGTTTACATAAAAATGCATATATCCTGGAAAAGAACATACATGCATGAAAATACATAAGAAGGATACGCAATGGTAATATAGAAATGTTTTATACGCTATCAACAATAGCTAAGAGATTTTCACAAGCTTAATGCCGAATCTACCTGCTTAGATACACCTTAAATAGAAATGTTATTGTCAATGCGTAACGCGAAGTCAATAAACAAATCGTCCGAACAAGGCGTACTCTCGCGCACAAATTCGCTTAGTACCTACGGTTCCGCATTCGGTAGCTTGAAATTAGGATGACACGATGTGTTAGCAGGGTGATGTCATCTCTTCGTACTGACGCGCACCAAGGATGATGTAACTTGGTGAAATTTACTAATCACCCTTCTAGTTTTCCCAGTTTCCTGGACCGGGTATTCAATCGTAGGGATTATTTATAGCCACCAATCTTGCGTTACAGTTGCTCCACATGGTCTCGTACATTGAGAAGATCGGCTGCTTCTTTGAAGATAGAATAGCGGCTTCCGGCTATGACGAATTATCGGTAGCTCGGTGTTGATTCCAAGGTAGCTATTTGCTCTCGAACCTGTATTTCGGCTCAAGAATAACGAGGCGTCGACTGCTCTTAACGCAGTTCCACGCATAAACTTGACGAACGCACCGGTCGCCTACTAGTGAGCGACTGATCCCCGCGCTTCCGTTTGTGCACAACTTGTTTTAATTCTATTAATAGCCCCAACGACTGCATCAACTGGTTTGCGCTCACAATCTCACGCCCGAAACACTGGTTGCATGCTTGAAATGCATAATACTTTTTTATTTTATCCTATTGTGTTACTATGATTATACCACTCCCTTTAACATCAACCAATGGAAAACGACAAAATGCATAGTTACACATGTACTAACTTTTGATAATGTACATAACAACTGATAATCACATACCTTCCTGATTAATAGGTGATAATCACACGCCTTCACAAACATCACGTTATCTGCTGTCAGTACAATTGTCATAACAACCACATTAACTGTTCTTTTAATATTTAAAATACACTATTCAAACGTTGTTTATTGACTCGTGATGTAATCTAGCCGAATGCAATTCGTGTCTTCTTGATTATCAAATCATTTCTGTTTCCAATCGATATATTGTTTTAGGCAATCACGCTCTTCCTTCGGACTCGCGTGATTGCCAAACAATATATCTCGTGTAAACAGAAATGATTATTGGATAATCAAGAACCCACTAGTAGCATTATATATGATAATAACTCCTTAGCCACGAGTTGCGTTAAGATGCATTTAACAGCACAAGTGTTGTTAAGAAAAATAACATACCGATACTTTATTAGCATTTAATCACATGTTGGCAGTACTGACGTGTATTGTTAGTGACAATGTCAGTCTATATAAAACTCGAGGTTAGCAGGTTAGGTTTTGTTTGTTATTTGACACAGATTGATGCAAAACTTAACCTGCTAATCTCGAATTTAACATAACCTGACAGTGCTACCAATAATACAATATTGAGTGATACCACCAACGCCATAGCAGATATCTGTCTCGCTGTTGTGTCATTAATAACAATTTTTCCTATCTCTTGAAAAAGATTAGTATTTTAGAATAAAATATACCATGTTAGGATATACGTAACGTTATCTGCTTTCTACATTACTCGAGAATTTTAAAGAACTATTCTCTCGTAATGTAAAAAGCTTGATAACATTACTTGCATCGTAAAATACTATAACCTAATTATTACAGTGTAAGATATACTGTTTGGCTTAAATCTAGCAAGGTGATTATTAAATAACAAGGTGGTTCCTTCTATTCGTTATAAATTCTTCATTTGACATAATTTATGTACTTTTTCTATTCTGATTGTAGAATCTTATTTGTTTTTAAGCTTTAAAGGGTGAATGTATTTTTTTTACTTGCTGATTGAAAAAAACCACTAGACATTTACATACTTATATATTTTTTCTCTGTAATGAGCCAAATGATTCCTCAACAAACAAAGAGATCCCTTCACTAATAAGATACCTCTTGGTAACCAAATAAACTGATAGTTCTTGCTGCGTCAGTACGAAAAAGGTGGAGCCGAAACAAATTGAGACCTTAGCATTACCATTATTTCCAATAAAATCGGCGAAAATATTTTCTTTCCTGGCGCTTATTAACAATTTACCTTTATAAATGCTATGGATGTTGAAGGGATCTTTATAAATATCAAAATAGAGAAATAACGCTCATTTTTTCCAAGAAATCATTTCAATTATCACTTTTGTCTATATATTTGCAATTTTTTCGATAACTTCTTTGTGGTTTCCTTTGAAAAATGTTTTCAAAAAGGATATCTCTTTTCTTTTCATTGGATAAATTAATTATGCTTTAACTTCTTTTTCGTATCTTAGTTTATCGTCCATTATGTTTCCGTTTTCCCTTTTTATAATATGTTTGCATCTTTCTAACATATATTATTGTTTTAGTCACAAATTTGGGAAGGTGAAGGAGGAAACGTCATCTGTAAGCACATTCAGTCTACAGAGGAGCTGAAAGAAGGCCTCCACGAATACTTATCTACTTGCGGCACAGCTTTGGAAGAATTAAGCAACTTGAAAATTACAATCAGCGACTTAAACTATCTATCAGCAGAACTTTCTTCCGAGTTGGAAAATCTGACAAACTTAACTATCACCTTCTCCAACTTAAAAGAATTGCCAGGAAAGGTTTTCCCGGCACCAAACGCTTTAAGGGAGTTGAACTTGCAATATAACAGCATTACAGAATTGAATGCTGGCCTCTTCGAAAACCTCCCCTTGCTTGCAGTTTTAAACCTGGAAAGCAACAAGATAGAGAGCCTTGAAGATGGCACTTTTAGCTCCTTGAGCAACCTCAAGCGTCTTGTATTGACCGAAAACAAAATTTCCTGTTTAAGTGGTAATGTCTTTGAAGGGCTGACTGCGTTAGAGGATCTTCATCTGGAGGAAAATAAAATAAGAGAAATAGATCCGAATACTTTTCATGAGCTGATTAATGTCAAAAATATAAAATTGAATTCAAACATAATTTCTAATTTACCCACGGAGCTATTTAACAATGTCATCAACGTGGAGAAAATTGATTTGGGATGTAACCAAATAGAATTTATTGACGAGTCCCACTTCAAAGAACTAAGACAACTTGTGGAATTGCGACTAGGTAACAATGGCATAAGCAAATTACACGGCAAGGCTTTTAGCGAGCTCACTTCTCTAACCGAATTATACTTACACGATAATAGTATAACGGTATGGGAAGAAGAGACATTTCAAGAAACGGTATCGCTTAAACTGTTGGATCTAGATTGCAACTTATTTGAAAAACTGCCAAACTTGAGTCAATTAGTAAATCTTCAACAACTTTCTTTGAATGAAAATAATCTAAGCACTTTACAAAGCGGTGATTTCAAAGGTCTAGATAGTATGGTACTGCTTAGTCTAAAAGCAAATAAAATTCGACAATTAGAAGAAGGGACTTTTAGAGAACTTCCTTCTTTGGTGGTTCTTGATTTAGGAGGAAATGACATACGCAGCATTGCACCAGGAAGCTTTGACAATTTGACACAGCTTAGCGTCTTAGATTTATCCCAGAACAAAATTAAATTATTACAGGACGGTTGTTTTTGCGGTTTGCAGAAGATAACAACGTTAGTCCTTGCAAATAATAATATTTCAGAAATAACTTCGAACACCTTCAAGGATGTCCCTTCTCTTCTCAGTCTACTATTAAACGACAACCGCATCAAAATACTGGTCCCTTCAACTTTTAGCGATCTAAAAAAGCTAAAATTGCTAAACCTGAGCTACAATATTTTAGACATGATTAGTGATGAACAGTTCGATGGACTAGAAGAACTTCGGTGCCTTATGCTAAGTTCGAACCCTTTAAAACGCATCCAAAGATTGGCCTCTCACAATTTAACGAATCTGACCTTCTTGGGCATAGCGAATTGTGGAATTGAAATCATATCCGAGGATTTCTTCGATCATTTACCGTCTCTTGCGTTTGTTAAGGTTCGAGGGAATAACTTACCAAACGCAATAATAAAGTCTTGCATAGACTCACACCCTAATCTTACCTCTTTAACAGATTTTCAGTTGCCATGTTATGGGTGAATATTAAGGAAGACCTAATGAGCTAAACGAGTTCAACCTTTATTGCTTTCTTGCACCATTTTGTAATTATACAAGCAGCTGCAGCGAATTTGAGCTTCTACATATATAGCTATCTTAGCTAGCATGCTTAAACTGCAAATGCGAGCCCATTTGAGGAAAGTTTCCTAACTGTTGTGATCAAAGAAGTGAAGTGTATAAAATTATTATAGTCAATATGGGAATATTTTCCAGGGAGTTTGTTACTGCAAAGTACGTTTATATGAAATTATATTCAACATTTTATGCAAAAAGGTGCCTAAGATATTTTTCATCATTCACAAGAACCTGTCGTAAAAATAAACACTCAGAATTAAAATGCAATTTTAGTATCTGCATATGTCAATAATAAAGTTTGCTACTAGAACTGAATATTTAAACAATAAATTTAGTAGCATTCATATTATTTAATCGTGTAAGTGCCTTTTCAGGCTGTATATTCTCTTAGTTTGCGATATTAAGAAGCATTCAAATAAAGCTGATTAAAAATATTGGATTATTTATTTAGCTTTAGTTAATCTAACTGTGAATACCCTTTCTTCTTAATAGACAGCCTACCTGTTGTGTAGTTGGATTTACACGTGTTTTAGGCGAGCTCTGGTGGAGTAGCAGCTTGTAAAGTCCACACACTTTCACCCAAATAAACTAACTTAACTTAATATACTGTCTTGGGGCCACGTTGCTTTTAAGGGGAAGAACGTACAAAGGGCAGTAGAACAAAGGGCCACTCATGAGCAGGAAAAACTGCGCGAGCCCTTTATCCAATGCTTTGTTCTGCCTTTAATAAAATACGTCATACGTACAGGCCTAAGGAGCAGTATGCGTTCAGTAACCGGTATAAAGCGCTATACGCTTCGATATGCCACGCTAAGCTCCCGCGTCAAAACATGTGCGACGATCGTGACGTGCTACAGGCGTCCACGACAGAAATATGTGACGATCATTGCGAACTGTAACCACGGTAGGTAGACCGAAATAAAATTGGGATCGCATGACTCACAATACAACTGATAAATTCATATTATTTTAGTGGGGGTTGATGTTCTCGAAACTAGCTTATTTGACTTTAAAATACGCGGAAGTAACAAAACGAATTTATGCAATAAACTTAATGACTCTATTAACATAAGATTCATAAAAATACCGCAACAGAAAAGGATTTCAACTTCCAAAGAATTTCTTGTGACGTCAAATCGCGAGGTAAACTAATTCCAGCAGATGTTCGTCTGCATTTACAGTTCCACGAAGACAACGTTGGTAACCTAGAACTGACCGCCGAAGGCTAGTAACGGTGTTATGCTCTAACAATTAAGGCAACCTAAAACTATAATTACCCCAACTACAGAGGAATTTAGTAACAGTAATTAATAATCTTTCAGTATACAGCCAACTTGTACCTTTATGTGTTTTTTAATATTTAGATATCAGTCTATATAAGTTTAACGTGAGTCATGCGCATCCGGTCGAGTTTTCGCTTGATCAGCGATTTTAACAGTATAACGGAAGTGATAAGGTATTGGTAGTGTAACGCTTGAAGGAGACAATTGCTTTCTTCGCGCTACCAAATTGGGCAACCGCCCAAAGGTGCCTCAGTGTATATATTGAGATGGTATTGAGCCCGCTACTTAATTCTGCTTGCAGCACAATAAATTAAAAGCAAGTCAGAAAGCATAGAGTTGGGGTAGTTCATGCAACTGCAAGATTTAGCACATAAAATTGCAACCTGTAATTACATTTGCAAAGAAATGTCAGTAGTAATGAATTGATTTGAATAGAAAAGGCAAAGGGCAGAGCTCGATTTTCATATATTGGAATCGATAATTATAAATTAGCCAAAAATAAGAGGTTTGTGCAAAATTAAAGCCGAACCAAAATAACTAGAACTGTCACAGAAACGTTTATAATAGGTGCGTGTTAAATGTAGCATAGATGTCAGAATGTAACACTGATTATTAGCAGATTGGCGTTTATTTGAGAAGAAGCTTAGAGTATATCTTTTTAGTGTTTCGAGCTAGATTGGGCCAACTTTGAAACGAGCCAATTCGGGCCACCTGTATTAATATATTTTATACCTCAATCCTATTATACACTGTTAGCAGAAAAGGTTAACCGTAGGTTTCACTATACCTTAACCAAGTAAGTACGTAGTATAAGCAGTAAGAAGACATAAGCGGCCCCGTATTATAAGTATCTGTACGCGAGATTACGAGTGCAAACGTGAGTGAATTTGGGTATATAGCAGCATAATTCGCGGTAGCGGAGTGATGAGTAGAATTGCAACAATGCCGTTAGGGCCCGCGGGAGATTCATTCGCAGCCGAACCAGTAAAAGGTACTGGTCGTAAGCAGGCAATCTACTCGTGCGTACGAATTAACAGAGGTGCGAAGCGGGCTAATAACAGACCTAAAAGTGCTTTGTACAGTGTGTGGTGGCCTGCATTATTCGCTACCGTCACACAGGGAATCCTGAATGTGAAGTCAGCGTCCGATAACCTGTCGCATCACCGCGACACCATAGAAGTAGAGCTTTTCGTGTGCTACTACGAGAACATTTGGAAACAACCAAAAGTCAGGTTAGTTGCTAGCTATAATTGAAGCAATAAAGAAACCGACCTGCGATTAATTAATAAAATTGATCGATGGTAGTAAAAATCGCAGATCAACCCCCCTACAGTTTATACACCACGGCAGCTCTGAAAACGCTTTACTTACCGCGATGGCCCTAGCTAACTCAAATTTCGGCTGCCTTGGGTCGTAGGTTCAAATCATTAGCTGTGTACCCTTGAATGTCTTCAAAAAAGGAAAGGAAATGGGCGCCAGAAATCAAAAGATTTCAAATAATAAGAGGAAATACACTGCAAGTGACTAACATTTAATTAGTAATCAATAAAATAGTCTTGTAGTGTCAGTAGTAAATTAAAATGCAAATAATGTTGAAGGTTGCGACACGCATAAAATTAAAAACCCCTTTCGGGTTATTTCGTGGAACAAGCTTATCACAGTCATTTAATAAATCCTTCTGTTTAGGATATTGAAATAAAAAAGCTTGACTGTACCTTTTACAGAGGGTCGAAATACATCAAAATAGCAACTTTAAATACTGAGCATAATCAAACATAGGCATAAAAATTTAAAAATTAAAACAGGCGAATGTAAGAATTTGAACATTACATGCTAATAATGGCAAAACGTATGAATTTAAATTCCAAATAATTACGGGTTTAAAATGTATAAATGTAAAATCCAGGTATTGAAGATACGATAAATTCCGGAATAACACAAACTAACTAACCTCGCTTCTCCAACGCTCACAAACTGCTAACAGGCAAACGCCGGCTGGGGATTGCTACACCCTTCAGTTCAACATAAGGTGATCGTGAACTGCACATAATGGACGAAGTCGCCGTGGATGTCCGGTGATTATCGCGGCAGCACCCACAACTTGCAGCAAAAACGAAGAACGCCAGCAACTGTTGAAAATGAGATTAAACTAGCCATAGCTTCCGAGATGAATTCGTGGATGAAACTGGTAATTAAGAGCTAAGAAAAAAATGTAATTACTATGGGAATAACAAACAGAAAAACGCCCTCGTACCTGATCATTGTCAGCCCTAGGAAACATACACTGCTTATTAGATTAATTGAGCGCACGTAATTTGACTTGAACAAACATTATTTAACCACGCCGGTGACGGCGGGCCAAAAATAGCAAGTGCCAGGTACGAACAATTCGTTCCCAAAGGAAAGCTCGCACTCTGATAAGAGATAGCGCGGGTCGAGAGTTCATCGTGCGAAAGAAAGAACTCGATCCAGGTACAAAATGGGCTGGTTTGGAAAATTTAAGAATTCGAAATGTAAAGGATTTATAATTCAAATAAAAATATACAGGTTAAGCCTGAAATAATTGGGTAACTGGCGAAACAATTAGGCGAAGCCAAAAAATTGTTTCATAATCACCGTGCAAGGTGAGATATTATTGCAACATCTGGGGTTATCGTTCTCGCGTATGAGAATACGGGGAATCCCATGCAACCAAAATCTTGCGGTTACGTCATTTAAACTCGCCCACGCTACCTCGTATTCCAACGCTTCCAGTACGAGCGCATTTTCAAGAATAGACAACTTCGCGCGAGTTTATTTGTGCGAGGAATTCCATTACATTTCGCTCTAGTGGCATTTGACTATGCGTCGATAACTGAACTTTAGCGATCTATTTAAGGCATTTTCATACATGTAGCGTGCGACCTTTTTAGTGTGTATTTGTTTATATGTATTTTCTTTTGTTTGTGTTTTTCTTACAGATTATATGTTGTTTATTTGAACTGTTGGGTTTTTATTGCTGGTAGTGTTTGCATGTGTAAGTTCAACATTCCAGGTGACAACGAGCTACCCCAAAACAATATTAGGTTACTCTTAGCCGCACTGACAATATTAATAGAGTCTTATACCTCTCCGACTGCGTAAGCTAGCGACCCAGGGCAATATAAATCAATAGTATTGTAGAGTATAAGGCAAGGTAAAATGCCGTGTTACAACTTCCGTAATTTTGTTTCATTGAGTATTCGTAACCCCGACTGGTGAAAACGTAAGATTTCTTTGTTGTAAACTGAGCTAGCTGGCAAGAAATGGACGAGTAAGTATCAAAAAGTAAACACAAGGACGGGGTTAACAAAATGTACCATTACAAAGTTTACTTGCTTATGAACATATAGAAAATTGGCCGTATATTGGTACATTATAAATTGCTGGTAAATTACACAAATGCAACACGAAATAATGCATGCAGTTGAGTTCATACGCAACGACAAACAGATGCGAATAACCAAGGCGGCGGTTTCTGGTACTGAGCGCAGATCCTGAACAAGTGAGTGACGGCTCGAAAACAGTTTATCCATGAGCGTAACAGACTTCAATTCTACACACGATGTAAGGAAAGCTTCTCCAGATTTTCGTCAGGAAAATTAATGACGGTAACTCAAAGATTATCTATGAGCAATTGACGTTAATCTACACGCTGTAGACGATTGGTGTACAAAGCGTGGAGCCTTACCTTAGGGCTTCCCAAACGGCTATATTCATAGAACAGGTAACGCACCCCACGCAAGCTTTTTAGTTGGTTTACATAACACTAACTACTGGTCTGTCCCCCGCTCCCTGAACTTAACGTGATGGGTTCAACGGAATGACAGCGAGAAGTATAAAAAAAAACTAAAGTAAACCTGGACAAATACTTGGGAAGGTCGTTGTTTGATGCTGCAGAATACATGGAAGCAAATTTAAGTAGCTGCGTTCGGTTATTCAGTTTTAGTATCCAAATAGCTTCCCTTTAAAACCTTAATTATTTCTTAACGTGTCATAAAAATTGATTATATTAACAGTATTTAGATTTACGTAGTAATATTCTAATATAGTTTCTTAGAGAAAGTAATATTTCGTTATTTTTGAACAGTATTCCATTATTTTTAGCAACAATACTTTGATATAATGCTGAGCCTAGTATTACCTAAAAAGCGGTTGATAGTTGATCGTAACTGCATCGATTATACTTCAAAAAGATGAAAGCGAGTGCTAATGATAAAGTATCTTTAATGAAGCCACTTTACTAAATATTCACTCCCTCGGTAGTTTTATTGTTCTTCCAACAGTACTCGTTAGTGAGCTTTTATGTTAACGGTTGACATTATCAATCAAACTAGAAGTCGATTTCCCCAAGGCCACTCCTAGCTTCACTGCTGTTTATAAAGTGTTCACATGAACTCCTACCAAAGTTTCTGGTGCATTATATTAGCGATAACTATCTACAGACTGATAAGAACATATTATATTTCCCAGTCGAATTCTCATAACGAAGAACTGTTTACTGAACTGTTATAATAATGGGAGGTTAGAAGGTAGGGCATATGAATTATAATGGAACGTTGGACTTTACTATTTTCTTTATAATAAGATGTGACACATATGTATTTATTATGTGTAAACAGAATTAATGAATAAAGATGCTCTGCCTTGCATGTAATAGTTTTCTGATTTATTTTTTTATATGTAATTGACATTCCAAAGACTATTGTGTTCCTTTTGTTTCAGTAGCTAGTATTTTAGGCAAGCGATTCGATATTAATGCTTGGTTGTTGATTATGAACAAGAGCTAAGTATGCGGAATAGGCATGATCCAAGCCCTATAGTACAGTCAAAATAGTGTAAAAATACCAATATCTGGGCAAAATTGCAACACAAATGATTCTTTTTGCATTATACTGTGAAAAGTGTGTATTTTAACATACTTAAAATCCCCATTAATCCCGGCCAGGGAAATCAGTCAAAATCCAAGATGGCGGCTGAATTTGCAAATTTTTGTTTTTTTTCTCTCTATTTTGCTGCATTTATTGCCGTAAAAAAGATAGTGTGCACTCAAAATAGGTACTTATTATGTACTGAAGCATGCCATTTACATCACACTTTTCAATTACTTTCATACGTATCGTTATACAGTGTCCGCCAAAAAGTCGGCATAATATGGGAAAAATATTTATTTTTGATTTAAAAAAAAGAACTCATTACGTAAATAATTTGTGCTTCTCTAAAAACCTATTTAGTCTCTATCATATATACCGAGTGGTTTTTACTTATTGAGAAAATGGAGTTTTTCGAAATTGTCAAAATCCAAAAAGTGCTATTTTTCGGAAATTAAATAAGATTTCAATGAGATTTTTTTAGTGTGTTATTTTTAGCCTCCTGAGAAATCTCACGGCCAGAAAACACATGTTTTTTAACTTTAGCTAAAAAATTCATTTTTCAATTTTTTCAATATTTTTCAAAACTTTTTTTATGTGAAGACTTTAAAGATTTATAATTGGAAAAAATAATATAAATCTTAAGTACTTCTTTAGAATTTTTATTATTTAGCGAAAAG
Organism: Agriotes lineatus; assembly: GCA_940337035.1. Lineage (NCBI taxonomy): Eukaryota > Metazoa > Arthropoda > Insecta > Coleoptera > Elateridae > Agriotes > Agriotes lineatus. Next base: position 58 of record CALNHX010003555.1, on the reverse strand, counting down.
TAGTATGTTTGCATAATTTTTACGTATTTTATGCAAGGCGCTTTGAAACTGCAAAACT
>CALNHX010003554.1:0-147086 GCA_940337035.1 Agriotes lineatus | reverse complement strand
GTTCACGTATTGCACCTGTTAGAGCCACACCAGACAAATTAAATGAAAGTACTTTCTATCTTTCATCACCTGCTGTACATATGGTAAATTGATGTGGCGTGAATGAAATGTAGGTGATTGTAACAATGCCATAAAGGTTACCCACATGTAGTTTTGTTTTATGCTTTAAAAGTAATTTAGCTAGGAATGTTATGACGAAAGATAGATATAATGATAATTAGAAACAAAATGGGGAGCTGCAAGCGCCTTATCGATATTTCCGCACAGTGTTGGGATGCAGCAGATTTTTCTGTGCGTTCTTTGGGACGTCCGGTCCTAAAAGTCTCATTGTAAAAAAATATAAAAAGTTTTGATAAGATTTTTTGTAAAAGCGTTCCATCAAAATATTTTTAAGGCATATCCCACTATCAGAATTTTGTCCGAAGTTTTAATAAAAACGCCATCAGCTGTTTGGCGCAAAACTGAAAGGTGAGGTTGGATTACAGTCTTGTGGTTTGCGATTGTCACCCTTTTTACAAGACTTTATTACAGACTGCAGACTGCAGACTACCAGCAGGGCCACAGGTGGCGGAGAGTGAACAGATAGATATCGAGGTTAGCTTCGAAATAAGCAGACGTGTCTGACGAATAATCAGTCCCTGACCAAACAGCACGAAATGATCGCTCTTATAAGCGATCCCCCTCAATCTGCCAACGGCCTTTGTACAGAGGGCGGAGGAGTAGACTGAGGTGAGGTAACTCTTTTGTTCATGGGGTGAGAAATTGCCCCAAAAGGCGGAGGATCCACAGAGGACAACGACATAAAGATGCAAAAGACAAGAGGAAACCAATGCATTAAAGGTCATTAGCACATCCCAAGACAAACAATATGGCGACATATGACAAACAAGAAACCCTTACTGATAATGACTTACGAAACCCAAGATCCGGCAGGGAAGCGGCTCTCGGAAAAACTGCAGAACTTCCCAGGTCGTAAACCAGCGAAATCCGTGAAAAATAAGCAAACAAAATAAAACACTTAAAATAACGACATGCTTTTCTCCTTAATTTTGCTGACGACCAGGTCATATTTGCTGAAGATGAGGATGACGCCTCGTATATGCTATGGAAGCTTGACGGGGAGTATAGGAAGTGAGGCCTACAAATCAACTTTAAGTAGACTGAGTGTATGGTTGTAGGAGGACTAGGTCGAGATTTTGTGATGGAGGATGGAACTGTAGTAAAGCATTGTCAAAGCTATAAGTATTTAGGCGCTTTAATATCAAGTAAAGGTGGAAGCAATGACGAAATTAAACACAGGTTAGGGAAAGGAAAAGTAGCAATTCGGCAGTTGTACCCGATAATATGGAGCAAGAGTACTAGTAAAAATTTTAAAAGAAAACTATACAAAACAATAGTAGAAAGTATTGCGATTTATAGCGCGGAGGTGTGGGAAATAAATGCGAGAAACAGAAAGAAGTTAAAAGCGATGGAGATGGAATTCTGGAGACGTAGCTGTGGGCTAACGAGAATGGACCGAGTTAAAAATGAGGAAATTAGAAATAAAATGGAAGTTAATATAGATATTATGGATACTATTGAAGGGAAACGATTGAACTGGTACAGCCATATGAAAAGGATGGATGCGGAAAGATGGCCTCACAGGATATGGCACTGGAACCCTTCACAAAGAAGGAGAGGAGGAACAGCTAGAGTATCCTGGAACGATGGGATCAGACAGGCTATGGATAGTAGAGACTTACGGGAAGGCGATTGGGAAGACAGGCGTAGGTGGAAGCAAGGATGCGAGAAACGCCGGACGGTGTAATCCCACTCACATTTATATATATTATATTATATATATTATATTATATATATTATATTATATCTATATATTATATTATATATATAAAGCATAAAAGCAAAACAACAACTATTAAGATAGGTACATGGAACGTCAGAAGCCTGTATATGGCTGAAAAATTGGAGCAATGTTGTCAAAGAAATGGAGAGAATTAACATCGAGGTTCTTGACATTAGTGAAATGAGATCCGGAACATGCCGAACAGACAATTTACACTGTACTACTCTTATACTCATTATAATTAAAAAAATAAGAAGTCAGTAATTAAATTTATACTCCACTCTGACAAAACACTTCTTCCACACATGAGATCACAATTATTGGTCAATATTAATATTACCTAGTATTATGCACCAACAGCTTATAAGCCCGATTTTGACATACAAGATTTCTACAAGAAAATTCAAGAACTCCTCAAACTTACAAAAAAATGAGACTACCTCAAGTATGGGAGACTTTAACGCAAAAGTCGGTGAAATTCAAATGGATGAAAGTGTCGGTAAATTTGGTTTGAGGAGAGGAATGCTCGCGGTGACACTCTTGTCTAATTTTACCAAGATGAGAGCTTTATGATTGTAAATACTTGGTGTAAATTACCTAAAAGACGCTTGTATACGTGGCAGTCACCACAGCAAGCAAATAACAACATAAGGAATTAGATTGACTACATCTTGATAAACACAAGATATAGAATATGTTTTTCGGACTTTTTCCACTGCCTAGGGTGTAAATCACACAACGTTTCGGGAGTTTTTGATCTACTCCCGTCTTCAGGTGTTCCTGGTTAGTCCTGAGAAGGACTGATATTGTACGTTTTTCTACATAAATTTGTGCCTCTCCCGGGGTTTGAACCCGGGACCGCTGATCGCTAGTCTGCCACTCTAACCACTAGGCCACCAGGATTAACCAGGAACACCTGAAGACGGGAGTAGATCAAAAACTCCCGAAACGTTGTGTGATTTACACCCTAGGCAGTGGAAAAAGTCCGAAAAACATATTATAATAGACCACTGCCAAAAAATGACATTCAGAGAACAACAAGATGTAGAAATGACATACATGAAATACGCACTTATCGAGGAACAGACATAAATTCCGATCATAATTCGGTAGTGGGAAAGATAAAATAAGAATTTAAAAAAAAACCGAAACAAACAAGGTCTGTTGACATTAATAAATTGAGAAGGCCAAATATAAACGTAAAGGTTAAACAAAAAATAAATAATGAACTTAAAGCCTTTAAACTAGAGATGGGCGCGTGAGTGATTTTTCGCTCACGTCACGCACGTTTCACGCTGGCTTTAAACAGTCACGTTCACGCACGTTCACGCTCACGTTCACTCACGTTCACGGCGTGACACGCCACTCACGACGTGACACGCAGCTTTTATTTAAATTCAGATAGAATAGAATGTTCAAATTTAAAACCAATGAAAAAACCATAAAGAGAACTAAAAATATGTTTTGCACCTGACATAATTTACGTGATATGTTGCAATCAGAATAGTTGACATAAAAAGAAAAAAATGAAAATTTACTACAATAACTGATTTCTCGCAAATATATTTCTTGCAGCTGTCTTCAAAGACATTACTTTTAATACCAAAAGCTGTCATTGGAATTGCCGTTTCCTTTATTGGTATGAGTACAGAAGGTATATGTTGCTAGGCAACACTTTTAATTCGTAGGTTTGAAAGTACTTTTACGTACAAGGATCAACATTTTCAGCGTTAAGGCGAGTATACAAAAAAAAAACCATTACTTTTATTGGAAGAATAAGTTCATCTACACATCTAAACATTAAAATGATGAAATAATATGTAATTAACATTTTCAGCGTTAAGTCGAATTCTGTGCTCTTCTAAAATTCGCCCAGCTGTAGAAAATACTCTTTCGCTTGTAGCGGAACTTGCCGGTATGTTTAAAATTTCTCAAGTTTTTTTAACAGTGGCGTATTTACACTGTTTTTCCAAAATCCTAAAATGTCATTTACATTTCCGAATTTTAATTTAACATACTAATTTAGTTCTGTTTCGACATCATCCTAATTACATGTGTCATCGTCAGAGCTATCTCTAAGTGTAGAAAGATAAAAATCTGATGCTGATGTACCAGTTTTGAGTCGTTTGCTATGTATTTCATCATTATCATCTATAGTTTTATTTGCATTATAAACTTCTCTTTTATGTGAAGGTATGAACTTTAAGGATTTATAATTAGGGTCCAAAAATAAAGCCACACAATGTAACTTGTTTGGCACAATTTGTGATTTAATGAATTTAAAAGTTGCTGCACCCTGCAGTTTTTTATTCGTTACTAAATATTTAACGTGAAATTAACGTGAAACGTGAATCACGCTTTGAAAATTTTCGCTCACGCTCACTCACGATCACGTCACGATTTTCAAATATTAGTCACGTTCACGACGTGACACGCCGTGACACGACGTGACACGACTGTTTTCACGTCACGCGCCCATCCCTACTTTAAACTAAACACGAACGAAATCGGAAACAAGCATCGAAGAACATGATATAGGACCCACACATAAAAGAAAGAAACAGGAGTGGATGACCGAGGAGAAGCAGCAAAACATATAAAAATAAAGACCCTGACAAGTATCGTAAAATACATAAGAAAATACAGAAAAAATTCACAGAGTCAGAGGTAATTTAAATGAAGACAAAATGCGAGAAAAGTGCATAAACATGACCACTGGGCTATTCACAATAAAGTAAAGAGGTAACAGGACAAAGAAAACAAAGAACTACGGAAGTACTATAAAAAGTTAATAGACGGTTGATTACAGACGAAGAGCACTTACAACACTGGTCAGCATACATCTGAGAACTGTTCCATGCTGAAGAAACTCGTCAATTTGTCAACGAAAAAGAGATAGAAAAAGCTATGCCGATACTCAGTTCAGAAGTGGAAAAGGCAATAAAAAACGACAAAAATGTAAAAAGTGCTGGCTCAGAAAATTACATTTAGAAAAAATAAAATCCATTAATAGTGAAAACTTAGACATTCTAGTAAAGCTGCTTAACAGTATATGTATGCAAGACTGGTACTATTCCTCCATTCAGTCTTCATCTCTATCGCTAAAATATCAAATGCAAGAAAGAGTGAATAACATCGGCTTATAAGCTTGATGGACCATTAGGCCAAGCAATAGGTATTTTTGCCTGGAAAGATATTAAGAAGTTTTGCAAATTATGCAATTTAGTACAGTTTGATATTGTGAATAACATACTAAATTTGCGACTTTGGTGCGTGTCCGCACGCTCCGCCTTCTTGGGGAATGGTGTTCAAAATCAGTTTTTTGATACTATCTTGATTCGAGTATCCCTTAGACAAAAAAATAGTTATTATAAAAATTCTAGAGGATCAAATTTTCTACAAGTTTTGTCGAAGACATTCTTTTGTGAAGGAAATAGTTTTAAAGTTGATCTCATGTAAATGAGAAAAATTGCATAAATGCTCCCTTGCCACCCGAAATCGTACTCGTCCATGATTAGTTATTAAGCAATTATCATTTATACCTATACCTGAGCTGTCAAAGCAGTCAAGTGCATACAGTAAATGCAAAGACACTAAGGTTCGAATGCAATGATTGTATTTGACCGATATTCAGCTGATAAAGCAAACAAAAACACAGAAAGATCAGAATTCTCCTATCACAAAAGATAATTTTTAAGAAATTAAACCAGACTGTAAAATTATTCACGCAAAAAAGTGTAGATTTCGACATCATTACTGCAGCAAGAGAACAATTTTACACTGTAGAGATTCTAAAAAATAAATCTTTGGATTTTCCCCGGTACCAACACTTCGCCAGATCAGTAAGAGAGAAAGTTGAGTCTTGCTGCATTTCCACCCACAGCAGCAGTAGCACAACAGCATTCGCTCCAAATCATCAAGTTCAGACTTGGTATAGTGTTTACATGAACCCGGAAGAATGAAGATACAAGAGAAGTAAGAGTAGACTTACTTCAGTCAGGACAACTAAAGATCCTGCTTCTGAAGTTCTGCTTAAATTCCTCACTTGTAAATGCAAAAAAAGAATGCGCCTAAGGATGTAAATGCAGGAAGTCAGGTTTAAAGTGCTCTATCATTTACCTTTACTGCAACGAACAGTCTTGAGCAAACGTTGTTGATGTTTTAAACGACTTTGAGGAAGATGAACAAATCCAAACCTTTATTAAAAACTGTCGGTATAAGAAGGTGCTCAGGAAGAGGATTCTGAAGAGAAGAGTACAGAAAAGGAGCACGACGAACGCGTCGAAGTCCGCAATCGGCTTTCCCCAGATAAAAGCACATCGAGGTTATCACGACCAAATGTCCCATTCACGCGATGAGCAGGAAAATATCATTCGAATTCGAAATTAAGAAAGGCGGCGTAATCTAAACGTAACAACTCTCATTCACCTGATATTAAATCTAAAAATATTTACAGTACAGAGAAAAGTAGACTCTCTTTATTTTTTTTAATACCTATTTTTTATCTAGAAGATACTGGTAAGCAGATACTATTAGGAAACTGATTTTAGACGCCATTTTTCCAAAGTGTTGGAGCGAGCGGACACACTCCAAGATTGCAAATTTAGTATGCTATTCAGGATATGAAACTGTGCATAAATTGTCAATTTGCAAAACTTCTTGATTTTTTCCTAGCAAGTACGGTCTTAGCTTCCTGTTGCTTGACCTATATTTGAAAATTTCTAATCAAGATTGCACATAACACGATATATAAAAATGGATTTGGACGATACAGAATTTGGCTTTTTATATTCGGACTGAGAATGAGAGAAGCACTATTTTGCCTGTCTGTGCTTCAACAAAAATATCGAGACCGACAAAAGGACGTTTTTATTGCATTTCTTTACTATGCCAATACATTCGACAGGATACAACACACGAAACTATTCAGAATCCTACACAGTAAGGGAGTAGATAGAAACGACATTAAACTAATAAAGAATTTGTATTGGCAACAGACGTCTAGTGTAAAGGTGAATGACAAAACAACTGAACAAGTACAAATAGAGAGAGGCGTCGTACAGGGGTGCGTGTTATCCCCCTTGAAGTTCAACTTATATTCGGAGTAAACTTTTGACACGGCATTGAATAACAGAGAAGAAGGAATTAAGGTCAACGGAAGGGTGCGCAATAACCTGCGATACGCCGATGATACAGCTATAATAGCCGAAACTCCGAAAGAGCGGCGAATACTACTTAATATACTTACTATTGCAGTAAATCGAATGGTTCTAAAAATTAACGTGAAAGAAACTAAGATAATAATCTTCAACAAAAGACCTAAGCTACAACCTGTGGTAGAGGTTTACGGAAGACCCGTTGAAATCGTACGAAAATTCAAATATCTTGGAGCGTAGATCACTTCTAACTTAGAACCCTGTTTCGCAGCCGTATCGAGCAAGCCCTAAACACTTTTAATAAGATGCATCCGTTGCCCTGCAATATACCACTCAACCTAGATTTAAGATATCGCTTTGTGCATTGTTCTATATGTTCTCTATTGCTGTATGGGTGCGAGTCATGGTCGTTGAATATGGACTCCCTGAACAGACTCGAAGCTTTTGAGATGTGTGTGCTTAGAAGACTATTACGTATCTCGCGAACTGGCCGTGTGGCCAATTAGGAAGTATTGAGGCGGTGTGTGAGGGAACGAGAACTATTGCTTGGTATAAAGAAAAGATAAACTGCCTACCTTGGCCATATCATCAGACAACCAAATTTTGCCTTGACAAAACTAATTATTTAGAACAGCTGAAGACAAAGATCAATTTGCACACATTGTTGCCAATCTACACTGAGGAGATGGTGTCTGTCTGCGAACAGAATATCTCAAAAACGAAAAGAGGTATGGCGTTGAAACTTCACATATAAGTTTTGTGTACCATCTAGATGCGACATCAAGCTTTTGAAGAAAATCGCATAACCGGAAGTATGGTGTTTACTTTTGTGCTTTTCAGTTTTTTCGATTTTTTCAAAAACGGCTGTAAAGATTTTTTCAAACAATTTTATTACATTTTTAATGTGTATTGATGTGAAATAGGTGATTTTTCAGTTGAATACTACTAAAATGGGTTTCTTTTGTCTTTTCCTCTTTTTTATAATTAACTCCTACTTTAAATGGAACACCCGGTATATTATTACATTTTTGAACTCAGGTTATAATTTTAGAGAAAATTTGTCTCTTGAACTAACGCTCTATTTTATACGGTTTCTGTAGAACTTTTATTTTTTGAAAATTTTTGGCAAAATCTTAAATAGTATATTATGATACTAGTGTATAAGTAGGCCTTTAAGGCACGTGGGACGAGTTTAAGAGCACGACACAAAGCGGAGTGCTTTTAATATCGCTAGTGCTTTAATGGCTCTTATACACGTGTATCATACGCTATTTTTTCTACGATCGTAACAAAAATATAAAAACTTAGTTCGATGACACTTTTTCCGTCACATTGTGTTAGATATTCTAGGTTATGTTGACATTCAAATTTAGGCAGAGCGTGTTTTAATATAGTATTAAAACACACCACCAATGGCAACGTGCAAAACAGACGTAATTCGGGCGATAATATTAAGAGTGCTACAAACGTCACTTTTAACACTAAAAACTGTGCAAAAATTGTCATTTGAAACGATCGTAGAGAAAATTAAAAATCGAATTTTTGGCTAATTGTAAGATTACAGTAAAAGGAAGTTGTGTGCGTATATCACACCAGATTTTTTCACTTTACAATAGAAAACGTATATGTGAATAAAAAATTACTATTTACACGATCTACAAGGTTGATGTGATATGTTGTTCTTCAAATAAAACAAAAATACACCTAGATGTTGGGATAGGGTTAGGTTTATATGCAACATCGCATATAAGATGGGGTCACCTTGATATAGTTCCATTGAATTGGCGGTTTGTTCGTTAGACAACGTGCCGCCATTTTTAATTAAATAAAATCAAATTGAATTGAAAAGTACATGCTATCCATACCACAAGTCAAGGTCAAGTGTTAAGCGTTCAAACAACAGTTTCGCGTCGTTGTAAATCCCCAGTAGGCTGAGCCTAGCCATTAACCTCCAATGAAATTATAATTATAGAAATGGTTCTATTCCAAAAGTTTTTATAAAAGCCTTCAACGTGACGTCATCAAAATACAGACGCCTTAAACACATAATTCGGTGAGCAATTTGTACAAAACTGTGGGCTGTCACACTATCAAAATTCTGTTTATAGAAAAATACAGTGGGACATGGGCGTAAGACACATTAATTTAGGCTTCGTTGTCTGTTAAAATGGTGCTTTTAGTTTAGAACTCGCGACCTTAAACTCAGTAGCCCAGCTCTGTGCCATTACACCATCGTGCTCCGTAACTCCACGGTCGCTTAACGGCTATTATTACATCATGAACCAAATTGAAAAACACATACAAAGGAAAACGATCTATATCTCCCAAAAGCTTTTCAGTTCTTTGCAGTAATATTTTACATAAATCGGTGGAGAAATCATCTTGATAGGATATATCGTTCTCGAGATAGCATGTGTACATCCCTCCTACGGGGCACCTTTACTAAAGTGCATTTTCCGACGTTCATTTAACGTCAAAGCGGATGCGGTCTTCACAAAAATTATGCAGTTTTATGACACCTTTCATATAATTTTGGTTTGGTCGCAATTAATTGAGCGGTTGCGGCAAAAATTGCGTATTAGTAAAACAGGTCGGACCCGAAAGTAATACTTCGGGAGATCGTGGAGGCTATGTTGGTTCAATGTTGAGAAACTTCAAACACAACTGTTTTTCATTTAGAAGCATGAGAAAACTTCAGTATTAAGAAGGTTCTTATGAAATAACTAAATTGATTTTTAGTAATTAGAGAAACTCATATTTGAGTACCGCTTTGCTTAAATTTTACTTGTATGAAGAATGCAATGCCTATTTGAGTGATAAAGACGATTAACTTGAGTACTAAATAGACCACAACTATGTCGTTTGTATAATTTTCAAATGTATTTCCTTGAAGACTGTAGTTACTAAAACGACTCTATTAAGAACATTGTATTCAACCATAACAATGTAATAATACTTATGCAGTTTTATAAAAATGAGGTAATGAGTAAAACTATACACACATTATTGTTGTTTAAGTAGATTTCCTGAAGCATGAGATCTCGTGACACATAATATTGTACCTACTACTCAGTGAACAATAGTAATTGGACGTTCAGTTACTTTAAAGTACGTTATTAATATTTATAATTTTTAATTGTACTAAACTAAATATTTGATTTTTTAACAATAAGTTTACTTTAACTCTCGCAGAATTCAGTACATGCCGCAGTTTTGAATTTCTGTGTAAAGTTTTTAAGCAATTCATCGCTATGTTAATGCTTTTTAAATGGTTTAATTAGTTGTCTACTAAATGCGTGTATTTAGTTGTTAACAATTATCAGTAGAATTTGAAGGTATCTTTTAGTTATAACGTAATAAAAAGAACATAAACTGTAAGCAGCGGCTATAAACAGATAACGGATTGTCTGCCGTTATCATACGAAAGAAATTGCATTCGTATACGAGACGTCTGTAAAAGTGGACATTTGCATAATTAGGAGTGGACAGCTTCTATGTAAATTACGGTTCTTTAATTGGGTTTTATTAATATCAAACCTATGAAATAACACTCACCAAATTAAAAAATAAAATAATATTGTAGTGCCAGCTGGATTTCACTTATATTTTAAGGTTTCAACGCTGTATGACAATGCACCAACTCATAAATTCAGAGCAAATGGCGTTTATGTCGCTTAGTGCGTATGATAGAAAATCAATTACATAGCTTACAGTCCTGATTTAGTTGATAATGGCACTTTTAATCTTCCAATAACCAGTGAAAAAAGATTTGAGATATTAACCTGTAAGTCTATGTCAAATTTGAGCGTATCAGGTTAGGTTTTGCATTAGTTTTGACACAGACTGACGTAAAATCTAACCTGCTAACCTTGAATTTGACATTGACTTACAGTCTTGCCAATTTCAAGCAAAATGTTGGATTGCCAATCCAATCAGTTGTTGCTGATCACGCTGCAAAGCTAATTTAACTTGCTAAACATCAGTGCCCCACGTTGCCTCTTAGGGAAAACGCACATAAGGCAGCAGGTAACAGAAAGCCATTCATGAGCTGGGGAAAAGACACGCCGCATTCTAAGGGATCCTCAAATGAATTGGGACGAGACCTGTACCAAATGGCACTTAGTGCATCCCACAGAACAATACCTAATAGTAGAGTCCTTTATAATACAAGCAGACGCGTGTCGCACAAGTTGTATAAAACCTTGCATCACAGTACTTTCGCGTTTACATGTTGGAGGCCATGATGCAACTAAAATATAACCCTACAACGTCAAACAGTTCATTCGTTGTGGGTTATATTATCTATGCTCGCTGTTCTAGCTTCTAACCTTGTGTTTGAGTTGCCAACTGTGTTCGTTTTTCTGTGTCTGTTTGCCTTTTATGCTTTGCTTCTCATATTCTTTATTAAAAAATCAGTCTATTTCAAGACTAATGCATACTTTTTTTGGATATAAGGTAAGCCTAAAACATTGATTCATTTTTGAATGAACTATTTACGGTCTTTTCTGTTTTTCAGATTTAAAAATCTTCGAGCATGACCGGTTGTTCAGCCTCGAATTAGTACTATTAAACGTATAGACATTAACGGAGTTTGATTTTCTGAAATGTAACAAATTTATTGAATTTGCCGCTTTTGTGAGGTGATTCAATATGGCTGACAAGCATGCTTCTATTATAGAGGTGCTTTACCTAATAGAAGTGAATCCGCCATGCTAAAAGTTGGCAACACTGTAACAGCCTGCATTGACTAATTATTTGCTTACTTTTGAGCTATGAATAATTACCACTGTTAATGAACTTTTTACTATCAGGCAGCTCAGATGCCAAGGTCCAATTTACTCTCTCAAGTATATAGAAAAGTACATATAACATAAAAGGGATTTATTTGGGTATAACTATTTACATTGTAACATAATAAAAATATTTCCTGTATCTGGTACAAAAAAAATTGATCTTGAAGTGTTCTCTGGAGGGATGAACGCCTGGCAGGCAGACACCCCTTTTGCTTCTCGGGCTGGACGGGTTGCAGGTCACCAAGATCGTACACGTACCGGGATTGCGGTTGGCGCAAACGTCCTCTAGCGGCCAAGACTGTAAACGCAAGAATTCGAGGTTACTTTTATTTACAATTGCCAAATATAATAAATACGGGTGTAATCTTGTTCATTTCGGGGGCTGTAACTATAAATTGACGTGGGGCGAAGGCCTGACTTGCCCCAACCTAGTCCGCAGTGCCGAAAAAATCTCTTCCAGCAAGTGAGATGACAGTGTATCAAATTTCTCTGGAAACGGTGTTAGCCTTCAAATTTGTTGATTAAACCATGGAGATTTTAATGGTTAAATTAAAGCACTACGGACAGGCTCAGGACGTCTATAAAACAGGATTTCTCTAAGTGAGTAAAGCTCCGAACTTTTATAACAAAATTGCTCGGCGCATTTGCCGGTGTTGACCTTGACCTCAAGACAGGTTTACGTGGTTAATTTTGGGATTCGAAACTTTTACTTTGATACAAAATCACTCACAGGGGTTACATGAAGTTAGTTACCAACTTTCGGAGAGGCGAGTGAAGCTCTTTTAAGTTTTATGAATAAGTTTCGTGTTTTGGCTCAATAAGGATTTTGAGGTTGTTGTTAGAATAAAGAGTGAAGCTCTTTTAAGTTTTATACGACTGATTTTAACCGACTCGGAGACCTTCTGCTACGTGCCCGGTCGGTTGTTTTAATTTTGCTAATAACGTCCTTATAGATGATTTAGATTTTCTAAAGAAACGAAGTTTCCGTATTGGTTCTTGCGATTAGCGTGGGGAGCGTCTCCAGAGAGGTTTGGAAATAAGGTAGTCCTTAAGGCCGACATGTTTTTACTCAAAAAGCCACGTCGATCTTAAGGAAATAATGACTTCGCCGGGTTTACAGGGAAAAGACAGGTCTGTATTCTAGAAGCCGTTTTTACGGGTTGAGAAAAATTTGTAACAAATCGTTTTAGGTCGATAATCACCAAGCCACAAACGATTTTTGTTATAGCGAGTTCAGGAAGGTTTCACAGGAATTTCTAGTAGCAGGAATCAAGTCTCGGACCGGTTCAAGACCTAGGCCCCGGAGGACCTAGAGCAAGACGCTGGTCAGTGACGGCGGAAGCAAACCGCTCTAACAGCGTGCGTATTCTATTTATACAATACCAATACTGCTTATCTGTCCTGGATTTCAAGGAGGGATGCGCCGAAAGACGTCCGGTCGATGCGGGCGCAGAACGATGGTTACCCCGTGTTATCTGCCTTCTCGCGCCTTGGCGATGGTTTTCTAGTTGAATGTGACGATATTTTAGCGGGAGCAAATTCGAACGTATTCCAATGCGTAAAAGCACGGATTTCGGCCGGCGCTAACGTCACAACACGCCACCATTTTTTCACAGAGCGGCACCCTAGGGACCGGGTAGCCTAATTACAAAATGAAAGGGAGTTTTAAATGGAGCAAGCGCTAAATTTAAATAGCGCTTATAGGTATCCTTCGAATCTCATTCATTTAAAAAATATTTTGTGAATTAAATTTGATCTAAAAAATTATTTATAAATTTTAGCTGATAATGTTTAATTAATCATTAGCAATTAAAATTTACAAATTATTTCTTAATAATCAAATTACAACAGTACAGCTATTAATGTAAATAAAACATAATTTAAGGAAAACAGTAGTAAAAAAACTTTATTAATGTATTAAATACATTCAGCTGAAATAATATACAATACAACAAATATTAAATTCTATAACAAAAAGTAAATGCTTATAAAACAACATCTAAATAAATAAATTGCACGTATATGCATAAACATAATAAATAAATTATAACCTACTTCACAGCCAATTTTTTCATCTTCTTTCGATGTCCTTGGGCAATGGAGGTATTTGGCTTATTCTCCTCCTTGACAAATTTGGAGATCAAAGAACTGGTGCACTTACTTAGTATCAAATCGTCTCAGATGTGGTGCACGTCGGGACAGTATTTTTCTCCAAAACCTATAGATGCTTTGTAGAATTACCTGAAGTAATTCTCCAAAATAGACTAAAACTTGTTAACAGAAATAAATGCATATAAATAATCCTGAATAGCTTCAATAAATAATCTAAGGTTAAAAATTTTGAAAATTACTATTGTTGCTTGTTACGATTACTTCTTCTAATGCTTCGGGAGCTAAAAACGCGGTACAGAAATTTATGAAAATGATTAAACAGACTGACCTGTACAGTACCAATTTTTGCAGCCAGAATGTTTGCAGGAATACTTCTTTTTCATGGTAACTATTATCAGCATGCTAAGGACATCCGTAACTGCAAAATAAGTATTTTAGTTAGATCGGTTAGATGATGCAATATTACAAAATTAACTATGGATGTTTATTTGGCTATGTCGCTGCAAACAAATTAAGAATATAAATTCAGGAGCCGAATCAATGCAATGGACATTGGAATTAATAAATATTTAAAGAAAATATAGGTAATACTTAACTGTCAACTATGCAGATCGCCACACTTAACCTCAACAAGCACAAAAATACAGAGCAGGTGCGGGATGGAAAACAGCAGGATTCTGTGTAATCTGACGTCAAAAATCAATATTCTCGTCTGCACCCGCATGTTACAGGTTGTAAATCTTCTCACCCCGACCCGACGAGGTGGCCTCTTCACTTTTATGTGTTAATCTGAGACGCCAGCTTCACCCCTGTGATGCATCTGATAAACGCGTTATGCACAAACCACTAAATAATATTTGCGTCCACAACCGGTAGAGCTTGCATTACATTCTTATTGCATCAACCCCTTTAGTTTATATTTTTTTTGCAAAATTGAAATTATGGACTGAGCAGGGCAAACAATGAAAATCGATGTATCAAATAATTATTATAATAGTTGAATTTGGTTTTACAAAGAACATTTAATAGCAATGTAGACCCACAGTTCGGTGTAATTATAATAAACTCCTGGACAAAATAAAAGCACCGCTATTATATTTGTTTTTAATTCCAAGATATTGATAACTTTTAGTTTTCTAACTGTCTTGCAAGTAGCTTTTGGACCTTCTCTGATGTTGCAAACAAATGCTGTCAAGAAATGTTTTGTTTTAATATTAATTGTCAAGTAAAGTTACTTTTACCGAAAATTGATTTAAAATCTGTTCTGAAACTAGTCAGAAAGACAAATTATATTTAGCCATCAAGTTTTTTTTGTTATCGATTGTATCAGTTAGGAGTGTTTCAAACTTTAAAAATGAATCGCCCAAGAAATTTATCCATGGAGGAGACAGTAAGGGTATCAACTTTGTTAGATGAGGAATTCGATACATTTCATATGAAGAAATCATTCCAGCATAAGTCCCATGGTTAAACGATTTAACGAGACAGGAATTTACTTTCGAAGGCCAGGACAAGGGCGAACACGACGAACCAATCCAAGGGATGAGCGTTTTTTGGGCAATGCTCTCTAAGCAACAGGAGAATCACTGGTACTTCGATAAAGAATGAGCAATTTTGTAATATCGTCTCGAACAGTCAGAAAACATTTAAATGAAGCTGGCTTAAGCAGCAGAAGACCGGAATAAAACTATTACTCATAGTCATAAGAGACCACAAAATTCAAAGACTGCATTTTTCCTGAAATCATAAACACCAGACTGTTAATGATTGGAAGAAGGTTTTATTTTCAGATGAAACGAGGGTTAGCCTCACATATCTTGATGGCCGCCAGCGTGTCTGACGAAGGGAAGGAGAGATATTTGCAAGTTGCAATATCTCTCCAAAGGTCCGTTTTGGTGGTGGCTTTGTAATGTTTCGTTAATGAATTGGCCACCTATCAGACCCGATTTAAATCTCATGGAGCATCTATTGGACGTTCTTTAAAAAAAGTCCGAAGTCGTGCACCCACACTCACCTGCCAACCGCAATGAACTGGTAGATGCAATAATTATAGAATGGAAGAATATTCCCTAGGAAACTATTGAAAATCTAATCTCCATCATACCAAGGCACATGAATGCGGTAATTTGAAGTAGCGAGTCGCATTGAATGCAATAATTCTACTGTTTTCGATTTTTTTATTTATATGTTTCACGCGTTTTCAACAAAAGAAGTTCTTAAATAAAAAATGATTTAAAATAAGGTCATGTTTCGCTGATTTATTTCGCAAATAATTACACAAATCTAATTTATAAGCATTCATGTAATTTTCACATATAATATCATAAGAGCATTAAGTCGTTCCGGATTTTTTTTTGAGTGCGTTCCAACAACGTCGTATTAATTTGCCGGAGCGGGACGCGAGGGCAAATTAGGACGTGGTTGGAATGCAGGAATAATAATTTCCGGATATGAATTAATGCTCGAATGCAGATTCGGTAAGAAAATCGTAACGCACAAACCCTAAAATGAAGTAATGTCTACCTACAAAAAAATTCAGAGGAATTTGTGTTGTTGTCTTGGTTACGGCTTGTGAACTAATTTTTCTATTGGTCATTAATGAGTGTCGTACGATTTTCAGTAGAAATATAACAAGCGCTTGCAAAATTTCCGCAAATATTTGGAAATATGTTCTGCAGCTATTTTTTCAATAAGTGCATAAGTGCATGCCAACTGAAAAAATCCCTCCTCCTTCGGAGTCGGGATTTTTTTTTGGAGGCATGCACGAATGCTTTTGTTGAAAAAAAATAGCTGCATAACATATTTCCAAATATTTCCATAGGTACATTTTTTAAGCACGCTAATATTTTGATAGAGAATATCACGAATGAAAAAAACACAGTAAAGAAAAAAAAATTATTAAAAAAATTACGAAACTAATTTCTAAGTACGTATAGTTTACGGTTTTTTGTGATGACAGTGACATAAGTAGAAATTTTCCGGTAAATTTCCGATTATCAATTTTCCCCGTTACCATGGAAAAATTTCCAACTAAATTTGCATAAGGAATATTCCCATTATAATTTTAATCATAATATTGTAATTATATAAGTTTAATAAAGTGGTGCGTTAATTTTGTCCAGGAGTTTATAAATATTTGATTTTGTAGTGAAATTTGCATGTCTTAATAATAACTTGCTTTTATCAAAATTTAAACGTCTTATAAAAATTATCTTTGTTTTGTAAATAAAAAAATTGTAAAGTTACAAGACGTAAATTCGCCCTATTTAATATATGTTACTCGAAAGTACTAGTTTAATACATTTTTATTGTTTAGTACCGAAATTGGCTTTTTATATTTTTTTCGGAATTAGTAGATATAATATCAGCAAGGTTTTTCCAAATTTTCACATATAATCTCATAAGAGCATTAATGCTTTCCGGATATGAATTCATGCTCGAATGCAGATTCGGTAAGAAAATCGTAAAAACACAAACCCTCACAGTTTGGTTCGTCTACCTACAAAAAATTTCCAAGAAATTTTGTTGTCTTGGTTACAGTTAGTGAACTAATTTATTAAACCTTAATAGAAAAGATTAAAAACTTAAGTACCTACCTAGGTTTTCATCTTATGAAACCATTGAATTGGGAGGTATTGTATTAAAGGGTTTAAAACAGTCCTAGTGGAACTATTAATTACATTAATAATAATTTGTACCAATTTCGTCAACAAATTTTAATGTATATACACGGTGCCCCATTTAAAACTCCGAGCTTGAAGTTCTGTAAATAGGCAATACACAGTGCAGATACAAGGCGACAATAATTTTAAAACAAAAGTATTGCTATAATTAAGATCAGAGCAATCATTATAGACGAAGTCATTGAAGAATGGCAGAAAACAATAAAAATAAATTTCAGTATAAATGGCTCTAAAATAAATACAATATCATTTGCGGACGATCAGGTAATTCTAGCAAACACTGAAGACAATTTTACAATATGCAATGTACAAATTCAACCCAATATCGAAAAAGTACAACTTAGAAATCTCGGCGTCAAAGAGAAAGGTACTAGCTTTTAAAGGCGATGACCCAATAAGAGCTAAAATTGTTTAGAAAATAAGACGCTACAACAAGTAAACTGCTTTAATAATCTAGGCTACATACACGGAAAATAGAGACCTCTATAATAAATTCAATAAATGTAGGTATATATGTGGAAGTATAAAGATACATCTGAAATCAACCACTAAAAGCACAAATTAAAGTTTTACAAAATTATGGCCGTTCCTGCACGTTTATATGAATCAGAAAACTGGACTCTTACTCAGAAGGAAAAGAAACTTATTGAAGCATCAGAAATGAAATGTTTAAGATGTGTGGCGGGTTACACATTATTATATTTATAAAAGAAGTGAGGAGATACGTCAAGAACTAAAACATTTTCAACTTAACTGAAAGAATAGGAATAGGTGCTTTTCAGTTTTTTTCAAAGGAACAAAAGTTAATAATATTATAACTATTAGACCGAAACCGACAGCGGCTGTCATTCATCTTCTAATATACAGGGTGTCCCTGAAAGGTGCGGAAAAAATGAACCACATATACTAGAGCTTAAGCTAAGCCGATTTAACTCAAATTACTTATATACAAAAATCCATCCCTGAGGATTTACAGCCATTTCAAGATGATGAAAAATGTTTTACCGTGTCTCTTGTATGAAATTAACATACACAGGTAGACTTTGAAAACATTCATATTTCTGAGGTTTAACAAACAATTAAAATTAACAGTTCCAAAGCCTACCTGTTATTTTAATTGCATGCAGTAGTACGGAGAAGGATTTTTTAATGTATTATTGAAAATTGAGGACATTTTGAACATTGGTTCCGATTTTCCATTTATAGTGCTGTTTACCTTGTAGTTTTTAATAAAAATTATTATTTTTGAAGCCTACCTGCTATTTTAATTTCATACATGAGACACGGTCAAGCATTTTTTACCATCTTTAGGTGGCTGTAAATCTTCAGAGGTGGACTTTTGTATATATGTAATTTGGGATAAATCGACTTACCTTGAGCTAGCATGTGGTTCATTATTTTCCGAACCTTTCGGGGAGACTTTGTATAATTTGCTGACTGAAATGGCGATAATAGTGGTTTTCCAAAGAATATTAGATTATTTTATTTAGAATAATTTATTCATTCGTTTAAAATGCGACTAGAGTGTATAATTTGTCATACCTAATAGTAGAAGTGCAGGCTGTAATCCCCCACCCCTTTTTATATCAAATTGATATCAAAATTAATTGATCGATTAAAAATCAAATTAAAGCGGATTAATTGGCCTAATCAAACTCCGCGGAATTAATCACACATGTTAATTAAATTCGAACTTTGATGAAATCGTACTTTGATTGCTGGAATGAAATCGTACTTTGATTGTTGGATCGATAATTCCTGGAAGGGGATCGTGCGCTTGCTCACGCATCACGATGCATTGTGGGGTGCCTAAAAATTTTGAATAAGGGGCAAATAGCCGTCGACAATTTCTGGTGGATTTGAACCACCGACCACAGTATCACGAGTCTAAGGTTTAACTACCTGAGCTACCCAGGACATCGTACGTGAATGCGGTTAAAACTTCAACACTTGCGTGCGGTTTTCGGTGCCCTGTTTAACTAATAAATTTCAAATTAGTGTTTGTATGTTTTGGGGTCCTTATTTTGCTCATAATTCAGTTGCACATATTTATAACGGCTGCTTAGCTTAAGATATCTATTTGTTTTTTATTGGTTGCCCCGCCTTGTACGCTTTATTTTAGAAACTTATGTATCTACAATATTTGGCTAGTTGTCTAATAAATAAAATTGTAATACTCGCACACTGTTTTTTTTATTTTGTGCATAAATAAAACGCCTTGTTTGATATATATATATATATATGTATTTTTATTATTGTAAATGTCGGTACATACTTTTTCTAAATAAAACATTGAAGATATATAAGTGTTTTCTTGTCTTAATATGTCTTACTGGCAACTACAGCAAGCTTGAAATACATTTACATAAAAAATGTAACTACTATTTATATTACGCTATACAAAGCGCATGAAAAAAAAGTTGATAAATCTATTCTAGTAAAACAAGAATCGTACAGCAGTTTTATACAACTATCGTTACACATAAAATTATCGCTAAACATGTTTAAGAAATCAAAGGTTGCTATATTATTTATTTTAAAGGACAGGTCCAGGTACACTAAACAGTAAGCCCCACAGATGTTGGCAGTTACATTTTGTAGAATTTTGGCGTTGCATCGCCGTTTTTTCTAAATAACATTAAACAAGTTTATTAAGGTGAAGTATTGGATATATAATGCTTTTACATAAATGTCATTAGAAACTAAATTATCAGAGAAATTACCTATGAAATCTAGCATAGATGCACCATTCATTTTAAAATATAAATACATTAAACAATATATGCCGCAAACGTTAGAGCTAAAATCTTGCAAAATTTTTGGATTATGAATCCAGCTGATTGAATTTTGCTGTAAAAATTTTAAATGATAACCGCTTGGAGGCCGGCCGTATGAATCAAAGTACTCCCCATGTCCATATTGGTCTATATACACTGCAGTCCAATGTTCCCCAGGCCGGTTTGCTGGATCTGTGTTGACGATGATTGCCACAGGTCTTGCAATTCTTGTAGGGAGTTGATCAGAAGCAAAAACATAGCGTTTCACATTCAACAGACTCGGGATTGTTTGCAATATTTTCTGAACTTCCAGTGTATTCATTGCGCCACCAATCGGATAAAATTAGTATGTTTTCCAATGCACACACAGGCGAACGGATGTTGTTGAGGCAACGTACGGCAGCAGTACTTTTTCGCAAAACTTTTAAAGATGGGCACTCGAGATCCTCCAGATTTACGACGATTTTATTCAGAAAACTTAGAACTTCCTTCTTTTCTTGACCTTTAACGTACACTTTTTCAAATTTTTTGAGAAGTCTTGTTAGCTCTGTTTCAAATTCATCAAAATGTATAGAACCAGAATCCCATGCTAAACCGTTGTATCTATGCTCCAGATAGTTTATGCCTTTTTTAACGAAATAGGGCAGAGTGTCATATTTTGCAGGGGGTTTTAAAACGAAAATTGCTAACTGGTTGCCATCTGCTGAAATAACAGCCACTTCTTCGGAATAAACTGTTTCTTATCACCACGGAACCCTTGCAGATCTACGAAGACACTGTCCATACTGGTAGTAGAACAGTCGGGGCTATAGCGGCCATTTTGTGTTGGGACATGGCGGCCATCTTGTTTAATCGGATCAATTAAAAGTCAATTAAACCGCGAATTAAACCGCGAATCAGATGCTCTAATTAATGTCGCGGATTGACTAATTATTTTTGATGTGTGCTACTGATTAAATTACGCATTAGCTTCCGATTAAATTACGCATTAGATTTTTTAATTTGCTTCCGGAATTACGCGGCGGCCATTTTTAATTTTTGCGGGAATATTTGAAATTTGAATTTTTTCGATTTTTTTCTAAGTTCCATTATTTGAATTTTAAACTTCCCGGGTGTCGGCCATCTTTGGTTTTCTGCGCGCGCACTTCTCACGGCTGTCGTTTTTAATTTTGAATTTTCGCGGAAATATTTGAAGTTCAAACTGGTAGATCTTCCGTCTCCCTCATCCAAGCTGCTGTCTCTCTCTTGCATTCACAGAAGGACTATTTATATTTAAAAAAATCTTAGCCCCGACCGGGATTTGAACCCCTTACGTTCGTGTTGCACAAATTTAGCTACACCCATTAGTGCCACAACACCACGGAGCTGCTTCAGATTTAATGTGTTTATCGAAAGCCGTTTCACTGCTGTTACGTCACGAGCCCCAGCTTTTAAACAAATTATTTTTTCGAAAATGATATTTATAAAATTGGAAATGCATTGTCTGTGATGTTAGATGAGGGGTAGTAATTTTAAAAAGTGCTGTCACACGTAGTTTTGCTGTAATTAATTATTAAGTTCAACACTTGCGTGATTTCGATACTGTTTTGAGTTGCGGACAAAGCGAACAAATATTGTAACTGCGATGTTATTTTCGATTGAATTTAGTCGCAGTTCGTAACCCTTTTGTAATATATAGCTCTGTTATATTATGTATGTTATTAAAAGGGTACTTGCAATTACATTTGTCCCTCGAAGAAATTTGAAAAAGAGGCCAGTTTAAAACCGTTTAATAGATGTGGCTATCTGATGCATTTAATTGTAAATGTTGGCTTAATTTTTTCACTTATGTTTCAAATTTACAGCTATGCAATTAAATGAATTATTTTTTTAACCGATGCTAGCTATGTGAATAGAAATAATTATTTTATATAGCGAAATCATAATTACGCGTCGGCTATTTTTAAACTTTAGCGCTAATATATGAGTGACTTAACAAATATTTGTCCGTTAGAGATTGCAGTACAGGTCTCGGCATGTCGTTATGTGTAATTAGAAAAACACGTCATAGTCTCGGGGTCGCTTTCTATTTCGGATGTGCTTCTTTTCATGTTGGACTAACTGATTCGGTGATGTAGCGGATGCAACTTTTTTCTGTCAGTGTCTGTTCGACATTTTCTTGCCACCACATTGTCAAACTTATTATTTTAATATTCGTAAGAAAATAAATGCTTTATCAAGTGTGTAAAAGTAATTTTAATTTCCGTCAAAGGAAAAATCAAATGCCCAATATAATTTTGTTACAACAAAAAATTTCCATTAAACGATGCTAGTTGCAGTTTAAAAAGGACAGACCAGATCTAAAAGAACACGAGTTGATGTCGAGACTAGAGAGAGATCCGGCAACAATGTACCTATTCAGAAAATATAACCTTAACTAAAAACAACCTAACCTAACAGAAAAAGTGTCAGTTTGCATTAGGGTGTTAGTTGCAGTTTAAAAGGACAGACCAGATCTAAAAGAACACGAGTTGATGTCGAGACTAGAGAGAGATCCGGCAACAATGTATCTATTCAGAAAATATAACCTTAAACTGAAAACAACCTAACCTAACAGAAAAAGTGCCAGTTTGCATTAGGGAATTTAGTTGCCGCAGAGGTACTGCCAACAAAATTACTAGATGGTCATAGCCTCACCTGACCCAAAAAGATCGTGAACGGCTTATATTAGCAAGTATTTGAGAAGGCTTGACTAATTTTAATTATGACATTTGTCAACTAAACATAAAATAAATTTGAATAAAAGCACGCAAAATTACGAAAATACGTAGAAAATTTATAAAAATCGGCATCTTGTCACATTAAATTCTGCAAAAACGACAAAAAACAATATTTTTATACAACTTTCATCGAAAAAATAGTAAAATTTTACGAAAATACGTCTGTGTTGACGACAAATGAAAATAAATTTGAATAAAAACACGCAAAAATTACGAAAAGACGTATGTGTTGGCGACAAATTAAAATAAATTTGAATAAAAACGCACAATTTCGTTGAAAATCTTTACAAAGCGACTTTATAGTACCGAAAAAATGATGTAAAAAAGTTTTAAGAGTTATTTCTAAGCATAATTTTGCAAACGTTTAACAAATAAACCGTAATTTTTTAAAGTACATCACACAATTATGAAATCGTAGTTCAATTTATATGATTTTTCGATACTTTGTATGTGAAAAATAGCTTCAATTACTAATATTTGAATAAAAACATGCAATTTCCAAAGCATTTCGACAGCATCTCCCATGAAAATTTATAAAAAATCGCATCTTGTCACATTAAATTCTGCAAAAACGACAAAAAACAATATTTTTATACAACTTTCACTGAAAAATAGTAAAATTTTACGAAAATACGTCTGTGTTGACGAAAAAATGAAAATAAATTTGAATAGAAACACGCAAAAATTACGAAATACGTCTGTGTTGACGACAAATGAAAATAAATTTGAATAGAAACACGCAAAAATTACGAAAAGACGTATGTGTTGACCCCCAAAGTAACAAAAATTTGAATAAAATCACGCAATCATACAGCATCTCACATAAATTTTCGCAAATATCGACATCATGTCACATAAATTATACAAAAACTGTCATCACGTCACTTGAAATTATACAAAATACGATATTTTTATTCAAAACCCGATGAAAATTGAACAAAAATCACGCAATCACACATCATATCACATAAATTTACACAAAAATCGACATCATGTCACATAAATTATACAAAAACTGACATCATATCACTTGAAATTATACAAAAAACGATATTTTATTCAACACACGATGAAAATTGAACAAAAATCACGCAATTACAAGCCATCCCACATAAATTTGCAGAAAAATCGACAACATGTTACATAAACTATGCATAATTTTGCAAATGTTTTACACTTTTTATAAAATGCATCGATCAAAATTAAAAGAAATAGCAATTTCGTTGAAAATTTGCAAATGTTTTACACTTTTCTATAAAATGTATCGCCCAAAATTAAAAGAAATCACAATTTTTTAAATTATATCACGCCATTATGAAATCGTAGATTGATTTTCACAAAAATCGACATCATGTTACATAAACTATGCATAATTTTGCAAATGTTTTACACTTTTATAAAATGCATCGCTCAAAATTAAAAGAAATAGCAATTTTGTTGAAAAATTTGCAAATGTTTTACACTTTTTTATAAAATGTATCGCACAAAATTAAAAGAAATCACAATTTTCTAAATTATATCACGCCATATGAAATCGTAGATTGATTTTTTTAAATTTTACACTTTGTAACTGTAAAATAACTGCAAATACTAATATTTTAGCTTTAGACTTTGTAATTATTGCAGATTCGAGAAAAAACAAAGCAGAGTAGAAATAAAAAACACAAACACTTTGTAATAAACAAATATATTGTTCTTATTTCGTATAATACTTAATAATATAGAATATAAATGTACAGCAGAATGTCTTATTTCTAAAATTCGCTAGCAATTTACAAAACTGTAGTTTGAGGTGCACGACATTTCAAATTAAAAAGACTGCAAGTAATAAAATCAGAATTTCATTGTGTAATTTTAAAGTTTAAGATGCACCCAATCTAGAATTCCTTCGTTTTTGGTGTTGATGACATCTGCCTAGAGGCGTTTTTCTAACGGCCCTTTTTTGGAGCGTTTCCTTATCGGCGTTCTTCTGACTGAACCTTTTTGATGTGGACTTGGATGAGTAGCTGGTGTTTTTAATTTATATTCTAAATCGGACTCGCAGTTATCAGTTTCCATTTCGGTTTTTCCTGTAGTACCAGTCGGGGTTGCTTCTTTTGCTGTTTAGGTTTAGCTAGCAGCACATTAGCAACGTTAAGGTCTTTGATGTAATCAGCAAACTGTAGGCGTCCGGGTGGATTAATAGTTTTTCGAGGCCGCAGAGTGTCGTGAATTAAATCGACTATGCTAGACGCCGGTAAAATTTCACCCTTTATAGTAACGGTACCCTTGTGATCCCAGCTCACATCGCTTGAGGTACTCAAAATGCGTAGGAAAGCTTCAGCTTTTTTCTAAAAGTTTTGGAAGTGTAGATAAAATAACGGCATTTGATAGGCTGTCACTGGTTGTTTCAATAGGTATTTGATTGGCTGCCGCGCCTGGTTTTGTGAAATGAAGGAATCGTTGTAACACTTGATTGTACTGGATCCATTTATCGTGTTCAGTTAATTTGGACTTTAAAACTTTTTGCATTTCGTCATCAAGCTGTGATATATATTTTTCTCCGCATCATCGCCAGACTTAAGACGTTGGACAAATTCCGGCGATACAATCAACATCTTCCGCTCTTTGTCCATTTTAGTCGAAAGGAGCTCAGTCGTTTGTTCTGGTAGAGCCGTCGTGAATAAACTAGCTTAAAAATCAAGACTTTCATAATAAATATATAAAAAAAAATATGACAGGTACGGGAATCGAACCCGTATCTCTTTAGAGATCAGAGCTTGAATCTGATGCCTTAACCATTCGGCCAACCTGCCTCCCTATATAAACGACCACTCTCTGCATAATTAAGAAAACATATAGTTTAAAAAGCCTTCTGCATGCAATTTCATACAATATTTCATATAAATTAAGCCATGTACAAATTTCTTAATCAGGTTTTGATATATATTTTATCGAAAGACTTGACCCTCAGCTGCTTTTATTATTTGTCGTGATGCGTCATCGGCTGAATTTTACAAGAGCCATCCTGTCTGCGATGTGACGCACGCAGTGTTTCCATACCTTTTTATTTTAAAATTCTATAAAATCAGAGGTCCAAACTGCTGCCGCATCAGGTAACAGAGTACAATGGTTTAAAACGTGTTAGTGCGGCATCAGTCGGGCCTCTGGTTTTATAGAATTTTAAAATAAAAAGGGATGGAGACATTGCGTACGTCACACAGCAGACAGGTTGGCTCTTGTAAATTCAACGATGACGCATCACGACAAATAATAAAACGGCAGCTGAGGGTCAAGTCTTTCGATAAAATATATATCAAAACCTGATTAAGAAATTTGTACATGGCTTAATTTATATGAAATATTGTATGAAATTGCATGCAGAAGGCTTTTTTAAACTATATGTTTTCTTAATTATGCAGAGAGTGGTCGTTTATATAGGGAGGCAGGTTGGCCGAATGGTTAAGGCATCAGATTCAAGCTCTGATCTCTAAAGAGAATACGGGTTCGATTCCCGTACCTGTCATATTTTTTTTTTATATATTTATTATGAAAGTCTTGATTTTAAGCTAGTTATTCACGACGGCTCTACCAGAACAAACGACTGAGCTCCTTTTCGACTAAAATGGACAAAGAGCGGAAGATGTTGATTGTATCGCCGGAATTTGTCCAACGTCTTAAGTCTGGCGATGATGCGGAGAAAAATATATTATCACAGCTTGATGACGGAAATGCAAAAAGTTTTAAAGTCCAAATTAACTGAACACGATAAATGGATCCAGTACAATCAAGTGTTACAACGATTCCTTCATTTCACAAACCAGGCGCGGCAGCCAATCAAAATACCTATTGAAACAACCAGTGACAGCCTATCAAATGCCGTTATTTTATCTACACTTCCCAAACTTTTAAGAAAAAAGCTGAAGCTTTCCTACGCATTTTGAGTACCTCAAGCGATGTGAGCTGGGATCACAAGGGTACCGTTACTATAAAGGGTGAAATTTACCGGCGTCTAACATAGTCGATTTAATTCACGACACTCTGCGGCCTCGAAAAACTATTAATCCACCCGGACGCCTACAGTTTGCTGATTACATCAAAGACCTTAACGTTGCTAATGTGCTGCTAGCTAAACCTAAACAGCAAAAGAAGCCAACCCGACTGGTACTACAGGAAAAACCGAAATGGAAACTGATAACTGCGAGTCCGATTTAGAATATAAATTAAAAACACCAGCTACTCATCCAAGTCCACATCAAAAAGGTTCAGTCAGAAGAACGCCGATAAGGAAACGCCTCCAAAAAAGGGCCGTTAGAAAAACGCCTCTAAGGCAGATGTCATCAACACCAAAAACGAAGGGAATTCTAGATTGGGTGCATCTTAAACTTTAAAATTACACAATGAAATTCTGATTTTATACTTGCAGTCTTTTTAATTTGAAATGTCGTGCACCTCAAACTACAGTTTTGTAAATTGCTAGCGAATTTTAGAAATAAGACATTCTGCTGTACATTTATATTTATATTATTAAGTATTATACGAAATAAGAACAATATATTTGTTTATTACAAAGTGTTTGTGTTTTTTATTTCTACTCTGCTTTGTTTTTTTCTCGAATCTGCAATAATTACAAAGTCTAAAGCTAAAATATTAGTATTTGCAGTTATTTTACAGTTAAAAAGTGTAAAATTTAAAAAAATCGCGTGATATAATTTAGAAAATTGTGATTTCTTTTAATTTTGTGCGATACATTTTATAAAAAAGTGTAAAACATTTGCAAATTTTTCAACGAAATTGCTATTTCTTTAATTTTGAGCGATGCATTTTATAAAAAGTGTAAAAACATTTGCAAAATTATGCATAGTTTATGTAACATGATGTCGATTTTTGTGAAAATCAATCTACGATTTCATAATGGCGTGATATAATTAAAAATTGTGATTTCTTTTAATTTTGGGAGATACATTTTATAGAAAAGTGTAAAACATTTGCAAATTTTTCAACGAAATTGCTATTTCTTTTAATTTTGAGCGATGCATTTTATAAAAAGGTAAAACATTTGGAAATTATGCATAGTTTATGTAACATGTTGTCGATTTTTCTGCAAATTTATGTGGGATGGGCTTGTAATTGCGTGATTTTTGTTCAATTTTCATCGTGTGTGTTGAATAAAATATCGTTTTTTGTATAATTTCAAGTGATATGATGTCAGTTTTTGTATAATTTATGTGACATGATGTCGCATTTTTGTGTAAATTTATGTGATATGATGTGTGATTGCGTGATTTTTGTTCAATTTTCATCGTGTTTTTGAATAAAAATATCGTATTTTGTATAATTTCAAGTGACGTGATGACAGTTTTTGTATAATTTATGTGACATGATGTCGATATTTGCGAAAATTTATGTGAGATGCTGTATGATTGCGTGATTTTATTCAAATTTTTGTTACTTTGGGGGTCAACACATACGTCTTTTCGTAATTTTTGCGTGTTTCTATTCAAATTTATTTTCATTTGTCGTCAACACAGACGTATTTTCGTAATTTTTGCGTGTTTCTATTCAAATTTATTTTCATTTGTCGTCAACACAGACGTATTTTCGTAAAATTTTACTATTTTTCAGTGAAAGTTGTATAAAAAATATTGTTTTTTGTCGTTTTTGCAGAATTTAATGTGACAAGATGCCGATTTTTATAAATTTTCATGGGAGATGCTGACGAAATGCTTTGGAAATTGCATGTTTTTATTCAAATATTAGTAATTGAAGCTATTTTTTCACATACAAAGTATCGAAAATTCATATAAATTGAACTACGATTTCATAATTGTGTGATGTACTTTAAAAAATTACGGTTTATTTGTTAAACGTTTGCAAAATTATGCTTAGAAATAACTCTTAAAACTTTTTTACATCATTTTTTCGGTACTATAAAGTCGCTTTGTAAAGATTTTCAACGAAATTGTGCGTTTTTATTCAAATTTATTTTAATTTGTCGCCAACACATACGTCTTTTCGTAATTTTTGCGTGTTTTTATTCAAATTTATTTTCATTTGTCGTCAACACAGACGTATTTTCGTAAAATTTTACTATTTTTTCGATGAAAGTTGTATAAAAATATTGTTTTTTGTCGTTTTTGCAGAATTTAATGTGACAAGATGCCGATTTTTATAAATTTTCTACGTATTTTCGTAATTTTGCGTGCTTTTATTCAAATTTATTTTAATTTGTCGCCAACACTTACGTCTTTTCGTAAATTTTTTACAAGAAAAAATGGTTTGACTTATATTTTTAATTAGTCAAGCCTTCTCCAATACTTGCTACTATAAGCCGTTCACGATCTTTTTGGGTCAGGTGAGGCTATGACTGCGGCAACTAAACTCCCTAATGCAAACTGACACTTTTTCTGCTAGGTTAGGTTGTTTTCAGTTTAAGGTTATATTTTCTGAATAGGTACATTGTTGCCGGATCTCTCTCTAGTCTCGACATCAACTCGTGTTCTTTTAGATCTGGTCTGTCCTTTTTAAACTGCAACTAGCATCGTTTAATGGAAATTTTTTGCTGTGATCGCTGGTTCGACTCCAGCCATGGGACATCGCAGGAAGCTTTCTTTAAAATTAAAATAACGGACAAATATTTGTTAAGTCACTCATATATTAGCGCTAAAATTTAAAAATAGCCGTCGCGTAATTATGATTTCGCTATATAAAATAAAAGTAATTATTTCTATAGCGACCGATCTGATGGAGCAGATTATAAAAATAAAGTAATTATTTCTAGCTTTTCAAAATTTCTGCGTACTATTAATTTACCTGTTAGCCCATTTGAGGATGACAAAATAGAAAGTTCGCATCGAGGCTATAATGTCTTTTGTAATTACACATAGAACCGTAAAATTAACACTATTCTAACTTTTCAAATTATGCGCAGGGAAATGGAAATTTCCAGTAGGGTGGAGCAACGAGGATATTGTAAATTATAAAATTATTATTTCTAGCAAACTTCTTCTGTAAACACAATATGCTAAACATTCCCTATTCTCATAATATAAATTTTTGAAAAATAGTTTGTTTAAATTCGAACGGTGTGACGGCAGAGCTGCGAAATGACGTCTTGTTCAATTCCCATATATCCAACAGACCTCGATAGCGCAGCGGTAAGGCCCTAAGGCTGTTGACCAGAAAACTAGGGTTCGAATCCCGCTCGTCCAGAGATTTTTTTAAATTCAAATATTTCCGCGAGTGAATGCAAGAGAGAGACAGCAGCTTCGAAGAGCGAGATAGATCTATCAGTTTGAATTTCAAATATTTCCGCGAAAATTCAAAATTAAAAACGACAGCCGTGAGAAGTGCGCGCGCACCAAGATGGCCGACGCCCCGGGAGATTTAAATTCAAATAATGGAACTTAGAAAAAAAATCGGAAAAAATTCAAATTTCAAATATTCCCGCCAGAAATCCAAGATGGCCGCCGAAGTCCGACGCGTAATTTTAATCGGAAGCTAATGCGTAATTTAATCAGTAGCACATATGTAAATTACATATCAAACTTCATATGTGATTAATTAGATCAATCCGCGAAATTAATTGGGTCAATCCGCGAAAATTCCGCGAAATCCGCGAATAATTCCGCGAATTAAGGGGGCGTGGCTTAATCGAATTAAAAGTGGTGGGGGATTTCTCGCCTTATTCTACTCAAGACATAAGAAGAGGTATTTTACAATTTATAATTTGATTTGGATATTTGGTGTATGTTGCTTGAGACATTAAAAGTATCTGCAAATAAATGGAACAAAGTTAGAATTGGAATTTATCAAAAGAAATAAACTAACCAGGATTTGAATCGTATGATGGAGCATCTAAGAGGAGCGGCAGCTGTGACTTAGACATCCAAAAGGAGCAGTAACAATTGGGAGGAACAGTGTTATCCAGTAGGATCCAGGACAGGATTTTGATGCCAGGGTAGTTAACTTGACTTAACAGAACCAGAGGGAGGTTGCAGGAACTAGAATCGTGCTGCGGTGACATCCATGAGGTGGCAGGACTGGAATTTGAGATTTAAGCAGTTGGTTTGACAGATCGAAGGAAATTGAAAGGATTCATGTACCATCAAAGGGGTTGCTGTTAGTGAATGGTACATTGAGTGCTACAGACTATTGAAGATAGGATCCAGTGATGTAAGTACTTACATAGGTAATTTTGAATAATAGTAAATGTCAATGTAAGATACATTTGTCAGTTTGCTTGGTTTGTTGAGATTTGGAAATCAGTTTGACAGTAAACGTCATCAACTGTAATATTGACATTCAATTAATAGATAGAGATTTTGATTTGGCGAACCACCTGAGATAAGAGAATTTGATTTATTATTATTGAAGAATAATTATTATTGAATTTAAAAAGGGCAAGATTTTAATAAAAAGTATAGCTTTATATAGCCACAATCATAATAATATATTGTACTGGATAATACGTTGAGACGCCTATTTAATTATTTAATATTAGCTCTACTATTTTCTTTCAAATTGATTTATTTAATTTGAATTTTAAATTCTATTCTTTTAAATAAATGTATTGTATTGAGACTCTTCAAGGGTGGTTCGTTAGTCTAGTAGTCTGTTATTTGAATTTAATTTTATAATGACTTTTGATTATGTGCTGACACTAACTGTCACCTTGAACTTCAAACAATTCTCCAACAACAATCAAATCAAAAATGACAAATATTCTTTCTACTCACATGTAATTGACTAAATGCCTTAAGGTAAGTATTTTATTATATTTATTTCACTCTTTTATTTGTCTTTTATTTAGTATGCTTCAATAAGGCTAATTAAAGACCAACCTGAACTCCTCCTACTTTCATTGCTTCAAACTCAACTCAAAACATCACTGTTCCTGACGTCCACACCTCGGATCCCCGATAGATCAGCTATGATGCTCTGCTATCCGTCAAATAACCTCCAACCTGTCAAAACTCTGGCTGCTTGCAGAAATGGTCCTGTTCCCTGCACCAACGCTACTGTCAACCCAACAGATTCCTGGCAAGTTCATTCTTACAGATGATCTCAAGTTAATCTTCTATTTTCCCCAGCTCCTACTCTGTTGTCAGCAACCACATAGAATCGCATGAATCCAGCAGTTCCTCCGTCAACTCTCGTCGCATGTTGTTCACGTCCTCAATACAATCACCAAATCCAGTAATTAATGTAACTTATTATTCATTGTAGTAATTAAACAATCGAATTCCATTTAATGTTCTTCTTACTCGTATTTAGTTAAACCATATTCCATACTCTCTTCAATAACCGTATACTTGCACTATTTCAGATTTATATTTCCACCTTGTCCTTACCTCCCAGATTTGTTAAAGCCTTGTCTACTGCACTACTCCAAATTATAAACACAAATCAAGGCAAAATTTCAATCTTTTTAAATTAAATTCGAAAGAATATTTTCAAAATACGTCTACATTTTTTTCATGTTATTTTTACAATAATCCTAAACAAAATCTCCCTTTATGCTAGTTACAATTATTCATACACTCTTTAAAATTAAATAATATGATTTCCACCTACTATATTCTAATTTCTAATAGAAAGCATATTTGTCACATGTAAAATTAACTTATTTTTCTTTATTAAATTTCAACACCATGATAGAATACTCAATTTCTATTACCTTTCAAAATAAATTGTAAATTGTCTCAAATTAAACTTCCATTACTTATTTTCAAATAAACTAACAATCTTTTTTTAAACTTTTTCAAGTTGATTGTATTAATCTCCCAAATTTATATGTTCTTTAATTTTTATTCAAAAGCCTGTTTTTTTCGTACCATAACATTAGCCACTACATATATAAATGTCGCCCAACCGTGGGGCTTATTGTAATTGTGATTGTTAGATAGTTTTCAAGCTATATTTTATGGCGAATTAAGGAGAGGAGAGTAAAAATTAAATAAACCACGTTGTTTGTCACGACATTATATAAATAATTATCGTAATCAATTGTGGGGCTTGATTGTAACTGATAAACCAAGTTTATAGTCAGTTTGTTTATAATTAATTTTGAATTAAGAGAGAGGATTGTAAAAAGCAATCATAATTTAAAACGCATCATAATTGATTTCTTTTGAGGTTGATAAAATAACAGAATAGGACAATCAATAATAATAAATAAAGCATCGAATAAAGGTTACATTTGTAAACAAAACACAAAGATTTACAATTTCATATAAAGGTAATCTCTGAAACTTCTTTGTGGCGTGAATCTATAATTCATATTCTTTTTTGGGCGAAATGCCCAAAAAAGAATATGAATTCATATAAAGGTTTTTAATAAAAGTAAATACGTTTAGAAAATTTAAACTAAAATATGGCAGATAAAAGGATTACGAGGAAAAGCAAAAAGACTGAAGAGGAAAAAGGTGAAGGACAAGAAGAGATGGCAGCAGGACCGAGTAGTGTAGTGGTAGAAGTAGAAGAAGAACAGCAAGAGGTAGGAATACAAGGAGATCAGGTAAGGATTCAAGAGAAACAGACAGCAGACAGTATAAAACAGTTAATCGTAGTGGTGCAGCAAATGATGCAAGATAATGAAAGGTCAAAGAAGGATTTACAAGGAATGAGGAAAGATGCGGAGGAAAGTGAAAGAAGATTGCAAGAAAATTTACAACAGTCGATTGAGAGAACTGCAGAGGAAAGTAAGAAAACCATGGAGAAAACAGCATAGGAAAGTAAGAAAGATGTAGCAAAATTAAAAAAGGATTTACAACAGTCGATAGTGGAAAAGGCAGAGGAAAGTAAGAACGACGCAGAGGAAAGTGAAATAAAATTACAATAATCAATTCAGAAGGATACTGAGGAAAGGGAATGCAGATTACAAGCAGCATTTCAGAATACTGCAGAGAAGTTGCAAGCACAAAAAGCTCATGCAGAAAAGATGGAAGAGTCCATGAAGGAATTAAAAGAAGAATTTTATAATTTGTAACTTGAAGATAAACAAGAACTACAATTACAAATAAATAAGATTAACATGATATTGAATAAATATAAGAATGAAATTAAGAATGATATGGGAGTAGAAAGGCAGGAAGAAATTAAACAACTGGAGGAAAATTTAACACAAACCATGGGAGACAAGTTAGAAAGGAATAAAGAAGAGTTGGAAGGAAAACTAGAGGGGATGAAGGCAAGTCAGAATTAAAACACAGAAAGAGTGTATTGATGGAAGAGTTGATTTAATAGAGAGAAAAACAGAAGGAATTAAAATGGAAATGCAGGAAGCAATGGTAAAGAATGAAAGCAGTATCATTTTAATAAACGAAGGAAATTTAAAGAAATTGGATAATATAAAAAGACAAGTAATTGAAGTTAGGAATGAAGTACGTAAAATGTATTTAGAGTTGTCTAATGTACAAAAAGTGGCACAAAATTTGGATCAACATCGTGGAATGATAGTATGTTCATGTGCTTTTAATAAAAACAGCATGTATACAACAACCATGTCAAGGAATTTATAATTCAGAGGTGAGTAAGGATGAAGGATTTACAGATCAACCGTTAAGGGAGTTGTGTGAACAAAACAATAAATTGCAGAATGAGTTCAAATCAAAACGAGCAGAACTAATAAAGCTTTGTGATGAAATGGAGAAATTAAAACAACAAACGAAAGATACCAAGGATGTTAAAAAAATCACTGAAGATAATATCAAACGAATTTTAAGATAATAATTAAAAACTCGGACTATGTAAATAATAATTTTAAAATGTTAATTTAAATAAGAACCTCACATATTTTAACAATAACTATGAAAATGATGGAGAATTTTTACTTGAAGAGTAATAAGAAGAAAATCAAATTTCAACATTACCATTTATATAAGTTAATTTAAACAATATGAGTATTTAGCATTGATTGATAATGGAGCGATAGCCTCATTAATAAAGGAAGAGATAATTTTAAATAATTTAAATGTCTTACATAAGAACATAGTTAAAGTGAATAAAATAGATTTGATATCTGCAACTAAATGAAAATATCAACGACTAATCGAATGTTGAATGTTAAAATAATTATTGATCAATGGGAAGGTGTTGCTAGATTGTTTGTAGTTAAAGGCCTTAGCGTAGATATGGTGTTAGGAATTGACATAATTCAACAATTGGGAATTAATATAAATGGAGTACAAAGGTGTATTCATTTAAAGGGGTTAATTAAATCTTGGATCAGTACCAGAAGTGGCTGCCAAGAAAATGAGTGTTGCCAATCAAAGAGAATTGGAGACGCATTGAAATATAAAAAAGGTATAATAATTAATAATAATGTAATAGAGAATACAGAAAATAATTAAAATGATATAGGGGTATTGTTGAATGAGTTAAAAATAGGTGAAAAGAATATACAATTTAAAAGCCGAATATTAGAAATAATTAACAGAAATAAATAGATTATTAATGAAGAAGTAGGAAAAGCACAAAAATACATTCACAGGTTGCAGGTTGATGAATCAAAAAGTTTCAATAGCAAATCTTATCCTATTCCATTTGCATTAAGAAGAGAAGTTAAGAAGGAAATACAGAAAATGGTAAAAGATGGAGTAATAGAATCTTCAAAAAGTAATTTTATCAATCCTTTAGTAGTTGTTAAGAAACGTGATGGTTCAATTCGCTTATGTTTACATGCATACAGAATTAATGTAATTGTTGTAAAGGTTGTTGTTTGCTCAACAAGTTAAAATGTTACTATGGAAATAAACATGATTTTTAATTGTTATGAAGTTATGTTAAATAATATTAGGAATGGTTATTGACCGTCTTTATTAAAAGAGAAATTAAGAAAAAAATTAAAAATAAATGTTGTTTATTTTGAAGGTTTTTATTAATTGCGGAATATGTTATGATACCAAAAAAATTTGGTTTTTGAATAAAAGTTAAAGAATATGTAAATTTGGGAGATTAATACAATCAACTTAGAAAAGTTTTAAAAAAGATTGTTAGTTTATTTGAAAATAAGTAATAGAAGTTTAATTTGAGACAATTTACAATTTATTTTGAAAGGTAATAGCAATTGAGTATTCTATCATGGTGCTGAAATTTAACAAGGAAATATTAGTTAATTTTACATGTGACAAATATGCTTTCTATTAAAAATTAGAATGTAGTAGGTAAAAATCATATTATTTAATTTTAAAGAGTGTATGAATAATTGTAACTAGCATAAAGGGGGATTTTGTTTTGGGATTATTGTAAAAATAACAAGAAAGAAATATAGACGTATTTTGAAAATATTCTTTCGAATTTAATAAAAAATTGAAATTTTACCGTGATTTGTGTTTGTAATTTGGAGTAGTGCAGTAGACAAGGCTTTAACAAATCTGCGAGCTGGACACAAGGTGGAAATATAAATCTGAAATAGTGTACGGTTATTGAAGAGAGTATGGAATATGGTTTAACTAAATACGAGTAAGAAGAAAATAATAATATTTAAATGGAATTGGATTGTTTAATGGCTACAATGAATAATAAGTTACATTAATTACTGGATTTGGTGATTGTACTGAGGACGTGAACATCATGCGACGGAGGAACTGCTGGATTCAGGCGATTCTGTGTGGTTGCTGACAACAGAGTAGGAGCTGGGGAAAATAGAAGATTAACTTGGGGTCATCTGTAAGAGTGAACTTGCCAGGAAGCTGTTGGGTTGACAGTAGCGTTGGTGCAGGGAACAGGACCATTTCTGCAAGCAGCCAGAGTTTTGACAGGTTGGAGGTTATTTGACGGGTAGCAGAGCATCATAGCTGATCTATCGGGAATCCGAGGTGTGGACGTCAGGAACAGTGATGTTTTGAGTTGACTTTGAAGCAGTGAAAGTACGAGGAGTTTAGGTTGGTCTTTAATTAGCCTTATTGAAGCATACTAAATAAAAGACAATTAAAAGAGTGAAACAAATATAATAAAATACTTACCTTAGGGCATTTAATCAATTACATCTGAGAAGAAAGAATATTTGTCATTTTTGATTTCATTATTGTTGGAGAATTGTTTGAAGTTCAAGGTGACAGTTAGTGTCAGCACATAATCAAAAGTCATTATGAAATTAAAATTTCAAATAACAGACTACTAGATTAACGAACCACCCTTGAAGAGTCTCAATGCAATACATTTATTTAAAAGAATAGAATTTAAAATTCAAATTAAATAAATCAATTTGAAAGAAAATAGTAGAGCTAATATTACGTAATTAAATAGGCGTCTCAACGTATTAGCCACTACAATATATAATGTAATATTATTAATTTAATTTAAGAAATGCAAAACTTTTTAACATTGCCTAACTAAGAATATTTATGGTTGCTACGATACATGTTGAATAAAAAGCAATAAAAGCGAAATTTTCACAATAATTTCAAGTCATAAAATAAATTGTATTAATCGTACTAGATTGAACAATTTCCCCATTAAAGTAATATTTTAATAATAATGCGTTGTTAATTGACACATACCTAATAATCAAGTGCAAGTATCCTTAATGTGGAGTACCTGATGGAAAGAGTCGCTGTAAACTTGTAGCGGTTTATCAATTAGGTGCAGCAGAGATGTTCTTAGTGGAAGATCACTTACAAATACCAGAAATCGTCCAAAAGTTTTAGGCCAATATTGTATATGTGAGATTGGATTCAAATGCTTCTGGAAGATAGGATTTATGCTTAAATAATTTTTACCTGAAATAAGCTGAAAAGTAATAATCACAAGAGCTGTTGAGTTGAAGGTTGGATAAATTATCAAAGTACACTTTACATTAAAAATCTACATATCCGATACTGACTTTGAACCGCAAAAGTAGTTACAAATTATAAATAGATGTCCCAATCTGAGTAAAGAGTTTCATGAAGAAAAATAATTAAACAAGCTAGTGAAAAAATTTACTCGGCAGAACATAATTAGCACACCGCATAATTTTAATAGACTGAAGAAATACATAATGATTACTATTTTAGGTTTTATCAATCTGACATTTAAAAGACCAAAAATTTAGGAGGCTTATATATACCTTTGATAAGAAATAAAGGTAGAGTAGAGACAGTTGATGAACATATCCGCAAAATGATCATTTCAATGACTTTAAAGCAGAAGATTGGCTTAGCGAAACACAATGGATACATGTAAGATGAGTCACATCGCCTTACTTTGAGCACAGATAGTTGTGGTAAAGCCATTTTGGGGACATTCCCTTCCATTCAATTAGAAACTTGCATTTGGTCACAATTTCTGCTGACCTATGTATTATTGCGGTAAAACGTATACCATAAAATAAACACTAACATCTCTAAAGCTTTATTGCATGTCTACTACAGGTTAAATAAAATTGTTCTTAGTAAAACATAGGCACCGTACAGAAAAACAAAATTTAAAACGGTTTGATGCCTTCAATTTTTAAATACCACTCTAGCAACATTGCTTCTTCGGCGAGGTAAAGGTACTGCAGTGACAGCATATATTGCCCATGTATCATATATGGTGGAAACTTGACGTAGTCAGGGCCCCAATTGCAAATGTGAAGAGTACCCTGTACATTTAACTTTTAAAATTTACAACCACACTTTAATATGTCCTTACCTTCCGCAGTGGGCATCTCGTAAAATTTCCGCACTTAAAAACATTACTCAGACCGAACTCGTCCTTTTCTATGGAGCTGCATAGATCTGCCGAAAATCGCAAGGGGAACAACCTATATTCGTTACTAGCAAATCTATATGCTTGCACGATCAGCTAAAACAATCCTCAAATAATTTTGGGTTTTGCTTTAAGATCTAATTATTTACTTGAATATCATGCGGAAGGTCCTGCTTCAGAAGTATTGATGCATTAAGAGCCGTATAGGTGCGATTGTACTTAAAAAAATGTATTTTGCTCTCGCATAGGTCCTGATTATAGCGAACCATAATCGCTCTTTCCGTTTTGACAGTGTAATCACTCTGTGAATACTATTAACTCGCTTAATATTAAATCTGCCAATAAAAATCTGCATCTTACCATAACGACTCCTGTGGCAAGAGCTAATAAGCCTATGGAGACCGATACAAAATTAGGAATGCTCATGATGACACAATACCTACTATTCACGGAGTAGCTTCAATGTGACTGCAGCCTATTGCACAAAGTGTAGATTACCATTCCATCAGTAGACCGGAAAAGTATGAATCATAATTTTGTACTGGTCACTAATTATTAGTGTGACCTCTATATACAATGTCTATTTTAAAAAAAAATTATAATTTCAACTGTACTGCATTGATGTTTCTGTGGATATATAAATGAATTTTGTTTACTTGAATTTGGTTATTATCAAAATCACTTTCGACATAAGCTTATTCAAAGTTTGACCATATTAAATGTTAGATTGATTTAACCCAAAAAAATTTATGGTTATGCACTTTTTATAATAAATTGCCCGGTGCGACAACTGCGTTTTGTTTAGTAATTTTATATACTATATAGGCAAATACTTTTTAATGCATGAAGCTTTTTACTCGGGCAGGAACATGCATTTACAATAATTGTTATAGATTTCTAATTACGTTCAAACCCAAACCCGGTTATGCAGATTTCTGGAATACGAAGTGTCCGCTGACAGATTACTTAACTTCATAATTGGATTAGCTCCTTTAGGTATCACTTCTGAGCTTATTTCAGGTAATTAATAATTAGGCATAAAAAGGTTTAATTTATTTATCATAAATGCCTTTTAAGAGCATTTTGATACATTCTCCCATATATAAAATTGGTCAATACTTTTTAGAATTTATAATTGAACGCAATGTAATTCATTGGAACCTATAAAAGTATGTGTGTTTCCCCTACTTATGGAAAATACACTTTTTATTAGTTACAAATAATGCTTCCACTAACTATCCAATCGAACTGTTATAGCATTTTTAGCTCTTGTCTAAATTTTTACACATTTTTAAATGAAATTGACATAATTTAAGGTACCAAATTAAATTAATAAATATTAAAATATAAATTGTCTTCATCTTTAACATCTCAACATCTATGCTCAGTATAAAATATCTATCGTCACTTTCAATTCCAAAAGCGACACTTCTTAAGGCGATTTATAAATCTACAAATTCCTGTTCACTTCTACACATGCCAGAGCTGCATACTTTTTCATATCCGCTACTATATTGGTCAATCATATTCCATCTTAGTCCAACTTTTTAAATTTTATTGTATTTTATTCAAGTCTTGTTATAGGTAATCTGGCTGTTTCTACATTCCTTTTGTGTTTCGTTACACTACCTAACATGTTATGAGAATAAACGGAAAATAAAGTGACTTATCGTCACTTTTCAATGAAAAGAAGTTGTATGATTTTAGTCCGATTCTGGACTAATATTTCCAGCATTAGCTTTGTTTATTGAACACAAACCAAATAATACCACGTTATTGATAATATAGTACTAGTAAGCCATTTTGCGCTCTGTAGCCATTTAATTACATTTCACGCCTTTAGGGCAGATTGTCTCTATTCAAAACCAATTTTCAACTTTTAGTCACAAGCGCAATCTCATTTTCCGCGCATTTGGTTCCGTTCACCCTGTATGTAGACGCGCTTCGATCTTTTGGGTCACCCTTTTAACGCTACTTGCTTGTTCGAAGTGACTGCGAGGCCTCTCGCTCTCTTTTTCACCGCGACGTTTTTGTTTCATTTGTCGAATCGCCATTGGGGCTGTCGAGGGTCACGTGGTGACGCCACGTCCGGCGTCCTAAGGCCCCTTTCAGACGAAACGACTTTTCGCCGTGCGCCGTGTACGGCACAGTGCCGTGCATTTTGAAGACTATTGATTCATATGGAGCCTTTCATACGAGACGGCCACGACTTAAGCCGTACACGGCCGCCGTGAACACCACGGCGTTTATCAAGCTCGGACACGGCGCCGTGACATACACGGCGTCTTGATATACATTGTGGTATATGGAGGCTTTCAGACGGAACGACTTTCCGCCGGTGAGATGGCGTCTCTCATATTGGTATTTCATCTAACGAGTTGTTCTTGCACTTTATTCGAATGTTGCTATTAACATTCTAATGTAATTGAGTCATTCTCAGTCATCTATTACACAATACTGAAAAGTGAGATACGATTAGAAGCCTACATACTGGTTGTTTAAATCGTAACATCGTTCATAATAGAGATATTGAAAAAATTTCGTTTTGTTTTAAATACCAGTACGTAGCCTACAAAGTGTAATCCAATTTAAACCATGACCTTTTATTTTTGCGTACTGATACACTACTTTGGTATTTTTAATGGAACGCCCTGTACATTTTTAAATATTTCAAATCAGTGATGTGGTAGTATGCTTAAAATAAAATTTGGAAATTTATTATTTTGTTTTAAAAAATGCCCAAATTAGGCCATGACACCCAAAATCACTAACAATCGAACAAGAAATGCAAAATAAAGTTTACCTGGCTTTCCTCATGGACGAATTATCGCAGCACACGTACTAAAACAATTGAAAACTATGTTTTTTAAATGAAATAATTATGTTCGCATTATATTTAAAATAAAATATTTTTTAAAAGCGAAATGAAATGGCGAATATGGATCATCGTTGGAAAGTTTTTTGTTGTAGTTTTCAACTGTTTAATGAAACTCATATTGTTCCATTTAAAAAACAAAGTTTTAAATGGTTTTAGTGCGTTTGACGCGATAATTCGGCCATGAGGAATATTTGGTGCCAAGTGGAGTTTCTTTTGCTTTCCTTGTTCGATGTTTAATAATTTTGTGTAAGTCATGGCATACTTGAACTAAATATTTTTTTATTTTAATAAAATAATGAGTTCTAAAATTTTTGTTTGAGCATCTGTCAAAGTATTTTTACGCTGATTTCAAATATTTACAAATATACGGGGTGTTCCTTTAAAAAAACCAAAGTCGTGTCGCAAAAATAGGAAGCCATGACTTAAACTGATTTATGACAGTGTGTAGGCTGAATACTGGCATTTAAAACAAGAAAAACGTTTTTTCAATATCTATTATTAATGAAGTTACAAGCTATCTAGCGATATACAAACACCCTGATACATCACGGCCCATAACACGCCGTCATGTTCACGGCGAAAAGTCGTGTGCTCTACCGCGCATCTTTGGAATGCACGGCACTGTGCCGTATACGGCGCACGGCGAAAAGTCGTTTCGTCTGAAAGGGGCCTAACGCTCCTTGCTTGGCAGTTCAGCTCAGGCCGTTGATCGAGGAGGTCGCAGAGTGTGTGTTGGCCCGGCGTTCCCGCCATGGCGGGGACGCCAGCCTTCTTCCCATCATCGTGCTGTTTCAGCGAATGTGTCGTTGTGTCTGTACCGTTGCCGTGAAGGCTGTGTGTGTTCCCAGTGGGTTTTCGCATGTTTCTGCAAGGAACCCAGGTTGTGTTTTGTACGAGTGGCAGTCATCACTTTTAGGCGTGGGTGCGATGAGCTTTGCGAGTCCGTTTCTGCTTCCGTAAGTAAGGGATTGTCCCCTTTAACTCGATGCTCGAGGATCTATCCAGCAGGACGTAGTGGACCGCTTTTGCTGCAGTCGTTGTGCTCGTAGGGACGCTTATCATGGCCGCCATATTTGACGGATCTTAGTTCGTTTGCCCCAAAAATGCCGTATCGCGGCTGATTCAACGCCACGGATTGCAGCAGACTATCAACCGATCGCACGCCATTCTCAAGGACCGTCTCCGAATTAAGGTACCTGTAATAGACCCATTTAAACATAATAGTGTTACTTGTGCAAACGATGTTGCGTTTGTGGTTTTTCTGCGAGGGCGTACTTGCGCCTCTTGCTCGCTTATTGCTATTTTATGCTGCGCTCTGGGGCTACGATGCCTTGTGACGCTGCCGTCGCTAACTTTCACTTAAGTTGGCCAACGTGCGAGCTTGGCGCTTGACCGTACAAAGAAATTCATGAACTCTTCGCAGATGTCTGTGTGAAGGGCCGTTGTTAACCCTCATTTTAGTAACTGCATGTGTGCGGGTTTGTTTATACCTAACCATTCAATTAGCGAACGAACGCATCGCATAGCCGTGCGACGCCGTCAATATCACGATTTGTTCGAGACTTTTCATATGTGCGCTGCCTTCGTGCCTCCTTTAAGTTCATTTATCGCATGCATGGGCGACGTGGCACTGGCTGGAATGTATATTCAAAATTCACCTATCTTTGCGAGGCTATTTTAGCACCTTTTTAGCCAAGTATTGCAGCTACGCTGCCCCTCCCCCCTCTGCCTAATAAATTAGGCCGCGAGTTAATTCGTACCATACCTTTGCGGCGCCGTGTTTATCAATAGCTATATTGCTTCCGTCGCCTACGCAGGCGTATGATTCATTGTTATGAACTAACGCCCATTGTTTTTCAGTGTACTGTTTGTTCACGCTCATCTTGGATGGCTGTCGTTAAGTCGTTTTGATACCGTAACAGTACTATTGAGCTAGTAAATCTCAACAAGGGTATCTGTCTTTTTCTCTTAATATAATTATTCAATAAACATTAGTCTTCGAAGCACCAAATTATGGCTGTATATTTTATAAGACAAAGGAAATGTTTCTGGGGTATTTTCTTACATTATTAAAATAAAAACGCTAATAAGCTAATAGTTTCAGCAGAGATCTATTCTCGTTACACACGCAGCATTAAAATGAATACCTTAGAATTATTAAAATAAAAATTTCTTTTATGGTATCATTTCTCCATTTTAACTGAACGAAAGGACACACGTTCATCTTTGTTGAACAACAAGCACGCTGTTTTATTAGCTTTAATTTTTCTTAAAATTAATTATTTTGACAATATTGCGATATTTATTTTTTGTGTTCCTTAATTCATAGCAACTAGAAATTTTATTTTAATTAGACACAGCTATCATACAAAATAATTACCAACAAGAACCTTTTAACAAAGGTTTTAATAAAAAATGATACATTTTCGGTGGGGAATATCACATCCAGGAAAATAAAACACGTGTATGTGTTGCCTAGGTAATGTTGTGCCATCTTCCTGTCCAATTCAGAATATGAACTTCCATCAGGAATACCTACTACGTGATAAACTGCAGTACAAAAAGATCTTTGGAAAATTGATTCTACGATACTGAAAACAAGAATTATAAATTAAACATCAGAATAGTTAACAAGTTGTACATGACACACGCAATGCTCGCGAGTGTAAATAAGGTATTCGGTCAACACTGGTAATTACTCGCATATTTATTTGGCATTAGCAGTGAGAAATCATCTATTTACAATTAATAAAATATTGTTTAGTAAAATAATTAGCTGAATTAGCAACGTATGAAGAAATGTCATCCATAGAAGAATTATATGCAAACGAAACATAGATAAGATTTCTGGTTAATGTACTATAACATATGTAATATTGTAATCGTACCGAATTACTCACATTACTGTAGAAATA
This sequence comes from Agriotes lineatus, assembly GCA_940337035.1. Classification (NCBI taxonomy): domain Eukaryota; kingdom Metazoa; phylum Arthropoda; class Insecta; order Coleoptera; family Elateridae; genus Agriotes; species Agriotes lineatus. The sequence goes on along the minus strand of CALNHX010003554.1, from coordinate 102,516 downwards.
GGAACTGTTTAATAAAAGTATCATGATTCATAATTACACATTCCAAGAAAAATAAAATACTTATCAAGAAGAAGGTCCTTTCATAAATTATTTTCTAAAGCAACCATTATTCAGCAAATTTAAATCAGAAAATAATGTATAGCTTGAAATTTGATGCTATTTTTCAGTATGTTACATGCTGTTCCATAATGTTTTAAAATAGTATTGTAATTTCATTTCTAGTTTCCTTCGCTAACTCAGTGCTTCCAATAGTTCAACAAATTTTACAAGCGAAATTGCTCTTACAATTTTTAAGAGCTTTAACAAAGAGCTTTGCTACTAAAAATTCCAAATAAGTGAACAGAACCTCGTACTATACAATTATGTAATTTTACAAAACTCTATGCTGCACGGTAATAACCTCTACCGGTGGCTATTATTATTGTAACTAATTTTTATCTAGCATTACCAAAGAGGTGGCTCAGAGCCAAGGTTCGTAGAAAACTGGAGTGATAAAATCGAGCGAATTGGATAAACAATGCTTATTCTTAATTCTAATATTCAAAAATAACTGAGTCCATTATGTAAACCAAACATGTGTACAAATAAATAAAAAAGCTGTTTTCTCGGGTATTTGCACACTTAGCAGCTCAAAAAACCTGGTTGGCCGCCCAGTCAATGTACGGCCTTGTGAAGTTTAGTGAATAGCCATGTAGCTCGTTCTATCAACAATCGAAAGTCATCAGCTGCAGTCTGGAATCATGTGAAGTTGATCGCGGCTGAATTCTGATATTAAAGTGCTCGGATTGTCAACATTTCGGGGAACAGAAACCGGGAGTGCGGATATGCACTGGATTACAGGTGCTCCTCCAGCGTCTTCTGATTGTCTAGGAGATGGTTTTACAGCCCGAAGCTCTAGCCTGCTAAATGAGGAAAAAGCTGTCGTGCGTCTTCTAGTGAGCTCTGCAGCTTTCAATTGGAGCACGGGCTGAAAGCTGGCAAGAGGTAACTTGGATGGGGACTTTCGGTGGATTAATCGCAATTCTCTGCAGGTCTTAGAGCGACGTTCCCAGTGCCAGTGTACTCGGAAGTTGGCTATCGCGGGGAGGAGTGGAAGGGAAAACATCTGAACGAGTCACACGCACCATTGTAGGAGAAAATCTTTGTTCTAGGATAATAAGCAAAAAAACGTTTTACTAACCTCAGCTTCAGGAAAGCGTTTAAATAAATCATAGATTAACTCCGGCGTGCACAGTTACCGGGTGCAGAATCTGTGTACTAGATTATAAGCGATAAGCAGTTTTGTTAACCTTTGACTCTTACAATTACATTTAACCAAATCAGTACAGGTCTAGTGCGTCCTTCAATTGCGGGAAGTTTCTCCATTGATTTTCTCTTCTGACAAAACAGCTGCTTCCTGGCTTCATTCACATTGTCTAAATCACAGTTCTCATACAAAATTACAGTGAAGCATTCTAGTAGTTTAAAATTTTAATTACCAATATCAAGTTCTGTGTAAGGGTAGGGTGCCATGTAAGTAAAGGCATATGTCACTTGAGGATAACAATTCCGTATCTCCCATGCAGATTTCTTGTCTCGTCCAAAAAATGATGATGTGGTATCACATCCCGTGAAACTGTGGAATACAGGGAGGGCTTGCCATTTCTCTACACTCAGCTTCTCGAAGATAGCATTAACGTTAATATATGTAAATGTTTTGCCTGTATCAAAAGCAACACAAGTCTTCACATATGCACAGAAAGTCATCAGGTGATGGAACTTGCCAATGAGGACCGCCAATACGTCCATGTCAACAGCACGCACCATACAGTTACTACAGCCATTCGAAAGTATAATCTGCAACTGGATAATCAGCAAATATGTATATTTAGACACCAAGTTTGTGATCCTAAGTGATTTAGAAGCCGAGATATTGATAATATACTTATATTTAAAAATGGCCGCCATAAAATCCAAGATGGCCGACGGAGGAGTTGGTTCCTATCAAAAATTTAAAGCTAAGTACCTATCTATCACCTGGAAAAAATTTGGTGCTTTTATCCGGTGTGTTCACATTTTCATGATTAGCTGCCCCACTAGTAGGTAAATTGCAAAACGTCTTAATCAATTAAAATATTCGGCAAACGAGATCAACTATTGACATTACTGGTAAACGATATGAACATCAAACTATCAAAATACTGAATCAAATAGCAGTACTAAAAGACAGTATGCAACTAAATAAGTTGCAGTTGTAACACATTACAAATGCTACTACCTAAAGTCAAACAGAATCATGTAAACTGGTGGTGAAAGAATTTTAATGACAGGTAAACAACTAAAATGGTTTGACAAATGTAAAAAGGCATACAATAAAAGTTAAACGACCGCTATGTTACTTCAACTGTCCGATGCTTCGGCGATACACACTGTATACGTTAAATTCGCACTGTAAAATTTAATATAACGTACGATACCTTTAAAGAAGCTTGGCTTAGTTATCTCGGTGTCCTATGTTGCTGCGACAGCTGCTGTTTCCAGATTCAGCAGAAGACACGTATGGAGGACTGCACCATAACGGTAAGCTGCTAGTTGAGCGAATGCAACATCACAGCACGCACGGTATGGCAGAACGGTAAAAAGCGATAACTTCACGAAACAATGATAAGCCGCTAATGAGTTTCCACAGACAGTCGCCAAATGACGTAATTGGAGCGCCACTCCACGATACGAAAGACTCAAGTCTTACATTAAACGACAACAATGCCCAGTTCACGCGGGGGCGAGAGCTACCACGTGGAGTTCATAAAGAGTCCAAGAAATGCGTACACAACACTTGCGTATGGAACAAAACAGGATCACATCACACAGCCCAGGGTACGACTGTTAGCACCGAAATCAAACCACAAAAACTCTCGCAAATCCAATCCCCAAAGGGAAACGTCGCGGGAGCGCCAATTCAAAAACCAACTGTTGTTGTCAGATGCCGGATCGATCCTGTCTCGAAAAATGTGCCCAGACCGCACGATCGTAAAGTTGCGGGGCGCACGAACTGAAGCTTGCTCTCTCGAACACATGGCATCTATCTTTTAATTTATCGCCAGAAACATAAAGAAATACGAGGAGTGCTATAATTTAACATTTATTCAAAAACAAACACAAGGACTCTAATGTATATCATGTCATTTTTCTACTCAGTCTTCCACTCTTTTAATAAACTGGTGCCATCTTTCCGAGATTCTTTTGGCTGCTGTCGCACCCATTCCCGAACAATTTCGATGACTTCTTCATTACAACAAGGTACTTTTCTCCTAGAAACTGTTTTAAGGGTCAAAATATATGAAAAAACTGATGCAGTAAGGTCCGAAATGTATGGTAAATGGGGCAGCAAGGCCGATTTCAAATTTTGGATCATAGTCAGCGTGTGAATAGCGAAATGGGGTCTAGCATTATCCTGTAAGACACAGGCAGAGTACTCGCGTTTTGTTTCAAGTTACCCCTACTGATATTTAATGCAGAAGGAATATCCTTCACTGTAATTCGACGATCGTCTAAAATAAGTGCATTTTACTCTGTCAGCATTCTCTTCTGTTGTCAATGTTTTTGGACTGGGAGAATGCGGTTTATTCTCGGAACTTTTGCAGCCATCTTTAAACGCTTCACTCCTTTTGTAAAAGCTTATGTCTGATAGTGATTGCGCATCAAACTGTCTTTTAACTCTTACACAAATTTCTTATGGTTTGATATCTTCGTTAATAAGAAATTTACTAATAATGCGTTGTTTGACGGTTGAATGCACTCGCACTTCACTCATGCTTGCCAATTGAATGAAAATAACTTGTGGCTGTTCAACTACTGAATAAAGTTAGGACTCGTTCCAGGGCATTAATTATGGTTTAGGTAAATTGCTCGAATGCAATTGCTCGAAAACGAATTGCTCGAAAGCAGTTGCTCGAAAGTCAATTACTCGAATGTGACTTTTCTCAAATTGCAAGTTCCTCGAACAGCAATTTCTCGATTATCTATTGCTCGAAAAACTAGAGTTGTGGAATAGCCATAACTCGAATCAGTTAATATCAGATATTAAAAAAACACAAATTACAAATTATAACCTTTATTAATAAAAAAATAGGTATAGGTATGTATTACATCATCGGATAATCACACTCGTGTCCCAAGAAAAATCTATTTAACATTATTTGTAATAACAACAAACCCATTATCCTGATTATGAATACCCATAATTACATTCCAATGATAATCACTTTTCTGTTACAAGAACATAATACTGTCTTTACCACTTACTACAAAAGATTTTGCAGATTTTAGTATTGACGCATTATTTAAGACCACATAAATTCGAGCAAAACATTTTCGAGAAATTGCGGTTCGGGAAACTTGTATTTCGACTCGTTCTCGAGTTTTTGAGTTACTAACACACGGTGATTGATTTTTATATATATACATACAGACGATCTTAAAAGGCTCTGTGCACTATCACGATATATTTTTCGACTTATGGTGTGTTGTTGGCCGCTGATATATTGTTCTATCCGTAATTCGTTCAAACTCTGCTCCCTCTTTAATGCCGAAATAAATTTCCAGATGTTAAGACCACATAAATTCCAGCAAAACATTTTCGAGAAATTGCGATTCGAGGAACTTGTATTTCGAGAAAAGTTACATTCGAGCAATTTGATTTTCGAGCAATTGATTTCGAGCAATTGATTTCGAGCAATTGCATTCGAGGAATTTACCGGAGACGATTAAATAATGTATACTACTTCTGTGCATGTCTTTGTCCTTTGGTGGGCAATTCAAATTATAATTTATATTTGAACGCTCCTCGTACAAGTCGCAGAGGAATCGATATTTCAACAAACAGATAATCTTAGCGCGCCAATAAACCGAAACAGATATACATAAAATGAGTGGTTTAGAACCGTTGGCTGTAAGCGAATAACACAGCTGTGTGCGCTAGAAAGCCACTGAATGCCTGCACAAAACTCGATATGCTCAAATTCAAGCGGAATAATTCGAAAGCCCATCTACAAGTGGGATCGTAATTTAGGAAATAACGCAAATTAGCCGTACGTTCATGTAAAACTAAAAATTTGCTTACACTCCCCTTACTCGAAAGAGAGTTTCCAGAAGTCTCTTAAACAAAACCAATCGGATATTTTCCTACCACACAAAAATCACTTAAACGAAAACCAAAACAAAAAAATAATAAAAATTTATAGCGTGCACCCCCTAAAGTATTACGCGCTCCGGCTACTAGATAGGGTGCAAAAGGTGGGAAGCAAGATGGGGAAAACGAAAGACCTGATACGCTAGTAGAAAATAAGTAAACCTGTGTCAAAATCGGGTAGGTCGGAAGTGTGCACAAGAGACACTTCCGAACGACCTACCAATAGAACAGAGGGACGGGCACGTAAATCAAATACAAGTCTATGATTTCACCTTAAGGTTACCTAAAGAGGGCAAGCTGCTTCGTTACGAGATAATTAAATTGTGCGAATCTCACAACCTATAGGAATAACGGAAGGAAGAGGATGAACAACTAGCAGGAACAGTAGTTGCGGCAGAAACTGTCAAAAATGGTAACAGTCATGGTCGTAACAGTTACGATGCTACATTACTTAAAATTTTATTAAACCCCTATTATCTGCGAATTCCGATCCTTCGTTAGCAGAAAGATTCGCGAAGCCATTGAGATTTACAAACACCGTAATAATCTCAATCGGGAGGAAGGTATTCCTCTTCCTTCAATATGGAAAGTGCCAATTTCTAAGCCCCGCCTACCGTCACTCAACCGCGACGGCACTTGACTATAAATTCTCACCTTTCTCCTTTTGATCGTTAGAAGAGTTTTGCATCTGGCGTGGTATATTAGTTGAGTTACCCTTCTCTTTTCCTTTTCCTTCCGATGAAGCCCCTTACAAAAGTGGGCGTAACGTTGAGTTCTTCGACCTTAAAAATGACACGGTCCAATCCCGGAAATCGTTTGTTACATAATGACAAGGGTCGTGAAGGCCACCGAAGTCATCTCATTTACAAAAGCAATTTTTATAACACGGTTCAGTGCATGCATAAAGCAGTTCAAGCTCAACGTTCTCTACTTTAACCCTTTAACGCGCAAAATTACTGTACGAGGGAAAAATGTAAATTTTATGTCGTATGCGTTCTTTGAGATGCCAGGAAACCGAAAAACTACTTTTTTTTCAAAAATCCATTTTCACTTTCCCAAAATATGCTGGTAAACCGTTCTACCAGTGAGCATTCAGGACAAAAGATGCTGGTAAACCGTTCTACCAGTGAACATTCAGGACAAAATATGTTGTGAATGTTCACTGGCATAACAGGTGGTAAAATAGTTTTTGAAATTTGAACTGAATAATATAAACTCTTGCGAGTGGAACACTAACGTTCTGTTTAAAATTTATGACTACCCCATCGTAAACAATCAAAAATTTCAGCTAAAATGCCACCGCGATCGGTTTGACCGTAAATATTTGCCTAGCGCAACATAGCAGCAAAACCAATTCGATTATATCTTCAGTAGATATGTTTATGAATACTCAAAACACAAAAACAAATTGTATAAAACGTACGTTATTACTAAAAAATTGGACATAAATATAGACTATTTTTGCGACGCAAATGAAAGGTTTCCAAATATCAATTTATTTTTCAAAATCAGGACAAGATTATTTCTACTACTTATCAATATTATAATCCTTACATATTATACTAAAACACTTACAAGCTGAAAACTTGGAAGTTGCTCCCCCAAACTAAACTAATAGCAAACACAAAACTTCACCAATGCGCGTACACATTTCAAAGTCGTGACGCGGAATGCACGCTGTTAATACTGTCATACCAGCTACACATTTATACCAAGGTTTATTGGGGTAGTTTTATAACTACAATAATTGTAGAAAATATAAAGGTAGACAAAGGAACTGCAATGTCTGTAGAACGGGCACAAGACGTTTCAGAGCAGTATTAAGTTTCAAAACAAATGTTATTGATTGTTATGCGTAGTGGTATAACTGTCTACCAGAGAGCGTTAAAGGGTTAAGAAATAGAATGTATCAGAGGGTGAAGTCGGATGACTAAGGATGATGAAATTTCAAGTCTACCCAAATACCAATTGTACTAGTTTTTATTAATGTTCTCTATGGATTGTTCAGAGTAATGTTTGGCAAGCTATCTGTATAATGCAGCATGATTCACACATTTGTTACAAAATTAAGAGGGTATTCTGTGGCTCAAAATAAGATGATCTAATTAGCTTCCTTGCATTACAACCCAGGCTTGTTCTATTGTCTTCTCTCATGTTTTCTGTTTGCCTTTAATATGCGACCAATATCATCAGTAGAGGGAAGTGGATGGTTCTGGAACCTCCCCCCACCACTTGGCCTTGAGTTCAAGGCCAAGGCCACGTTCAAGCCCAAGGTCACATGCAAGGCGAGGTCACGTTCAAGCCCAAGGTCACATGCAAGGCGAGGCCACGTGCAAGCCCAAGGTCACGTTCGAAGCGAGGCCATCAACAGTAACCTTGAAGACTGGGTATAACATGAGGTGTAGTTTTGTGTTCAGTAGTATATCGTGTGCTGTACTAGCAAAAAACAATGGATCAAGTACAAAAGGTTGGTGAAACTGTGAAGGGGCGAGTATCAAAGAAAAAAGTGAAACTGTTATATCCAGTATTGTTAAACGCAACAAGTTATCCGTTGAACAAGTCAAGAAATAAATCTGTGAGTTTGGGTTTGACCTGTTTTGGATCGTTTGTGCCGGGAGTGCTAATTAGTGGGATTAACAACAATTTTATACTGCTAGACGAAGGAGAGTGGCAAGTCTTTCTTAAAAATGAAGATGTGATAAACAGGCATTTTAACTATGAAGATGGAGATTTAAAACCGGTGGATATAAGTCCAGGCAAACGAATATATTTCCAAAAAATCGGAAATAAGAAAGTGATTGTGCTGCAGGAACTTAAGTTATCCCAAGTGTATCTCGGTATGCAATCAGTAGCAGAATTGTGGGGGTTGCTACAGCTGCTAAATTCTAAAGCTGAATTATTGAAAAGTCAGATGTTTGAACAATTTTACAGTAGTATATTGGACGCGGTTTGGAATTTACCCGGCGACTTTAAAAGAAGCATTGAGGATGCGTTACCGCCAATAAAATCCGAAAATGTATACTGCATGCATGAAATGCTAAAGTATGCTTTGGACGTCATTAGATATGATATTGTGTTTAAATAATACGCCCAACAACAGCAAACGTTGGAACAATAAGTGTTTATCATGTAGTTATAACGATGTAATAAAAAATTAAAAATTTTAAAACGTTTATTATACAAATAACTTACTGACTAACTTAGAAACTAACCTAACCTAACAACTTAAAATCTACTCCTCAACGTCTCTTTCGTACCCTGAATTGTTTTCACCACCACTGTCACCGTTTTCCATTCCTTCACCACCACTGTCACCGTTTTCCATTCCTTCACCACCACTGTCACCGTTTTCCCCACCCGAAGACCAACCTTGCGTGGAGACGTCGAAAATGCTATCTCCAACAGAAGATATGGTGTCAGATACGTGATCCATACCGTTAATCCTCGGATCATTTGGACTCCATATGAGACTGATGTCATCAGGTATGGACAACCCATCCGATCGGAGACTCGACGGTGTAGACGACCTATCCAACAGCATATCTTCATCAGGCTGGTCAATGCCGGCCGAGTCCGCATTCAACAGCCTCGACCTGATGTTGTTCAGTTCTGGGATGTTGAGGTCTCCGATGTATTCACCATCCGTCGTGCATAGGTGCCCTTCCACGTAGTGGAAGAAGGCACAACTCCCGGACGGATAGATTCGGGTGCGAAGCATGACGAGTAGAGGATGTAGTAGCTCAGGACTCCACGAGAAATCCCGAAGCCATACCCTCACATCGCCATTGGTGAGGTTTTCTACCTCCCACTCGGGGGCGAAACAGACGTTGTTCGATCGAAAAAACCACACCAACTGCATTTCAACTGTGAAAAGAGAAGTAGCTTATTAAAGATATAACTAAAATTGGCAAGCTTTTACTAAAACAGTTATTAACAATTGAAACAGGGTCGGTCATTCTGCCGGACTCATATTTACAACTGGTAACATACCTGTAATGTAACGATGATGCGGTTCAATGGTGTGGTTGGACAGTGGTGGAATGATGTGGGCGGCCCCACTATAGCTGTAGAAAGACATGTAATTTCTCAAAGAAGCAATTCTCTCCTACTTACGTAAACGGCCCAAATCATCTCACTTAATTCTAGGTCTCTGTAGAGTTTGATTTTACGTCCCAGAAACCACCTTGTCTCTAACAAAATGGCTTCCGGGACGTAATCGCAGTTGCCTATGGTTGCCACATCATCCTAAAAATAAATGTATTGTGAACCGGATTTATGAACATATAATTTTCTTACAGTCCTATACTTTTCCTTGACGTATTCGATTAAAGCTTTCTCTAAAAAAATTATAAAAATTTATTACATCAACTATTAAAATTTACAAAAAAATTACCGAAAGGCGACTGAACTGGGCCGCACTTTACGCTTTCAAGAAACTGATCTGTAAATTTCTTGCATGTATACTGTTTAAAATACAAAAAAAAACAAGCATCTTACCCATTTCTCTGGTCTGATTTTATCTGAAAAATGTTTGAGAATTTAGAATAGCGAAGTAACAGTACAATGCAAAAAAAATTCCAATCAAATATCTTAATGATGCATTTTAACATATAAAATAAAACATATATACAAACATATCTTACCAATGGAGCAGATTGTTGCAGCTGAGGAAACTGTGATTTTGTAATGCAACAGCGACTGGTTTATATACAAATCTCTCCTACCTACATCTCGACTTGGAGGGAAGGGTTGACAAATTATGCAGCAAATTTGTAATTTTTGCTAATTACGGCGCTATCTAATCATAGTTTTAAATTAACTGATTTTTTTGTAACAGCATTAGCTTTCTCATAAAAAAACACGTTTTTTAATACCCGACACGGCATATTTTGTGCAAATTTGTAATATGTATTTAAATTATTTATTTTAAATAGCATAATAATTGCATATGGTGAAATTTGCTTTCTGCAGGGTAGGTCACATGTAATTTTTAATTCATATCATTTTTAATAAGTACGCGAAAAGCCAACAATGCATAACTTGTAGTAAAGTTTAATTGACGTGGTGGCATTGTTTAAAACGGTAATAATCAATAAATAATTCATGCACTTTAAAAGTGATATGAATTAAAAATTACATGTGACTACTTAATATTTTTTAAAACAATAGTTAATTCGCTTACTAGTAATAATGCAAACTACAATTTGTTATGAAAAAGTCGTGCAAATCATAATTGGACGTATTATTTGCAAATGCATTTCTGCTTCGTAAACAAGAGTGACGTCAATGGAAAAATTTACACTTATGTTAAAAACATCTTTGACCCAGGCAAATGGTCCTTTTATTTTTTTGCTTCGACTTTGAGACGACCTGGGCAAATGCAGCAGGATGCAATGTTGCATCCGCTTTAGCAGTTCGTAAACAGGTGACGTCAATGGAAAATTACGACAATTAGAAGTTTTTCAAAGTAATCAGATATTTGCGAAAATTCACAGAGGGATAGAGTTTCTCATTCTGAACAACTTTTCTTAATAAAATTTTGCCGTATTATGAACTAACGAGGCAGCACTTTTGAAAATAAATTTCGTTTTAGCACAATTACAATTAGAAGTTTTTCAAAGTAATCAGATATTTGCGAAAATTCACAGAGGGATATAGTTTCTCATTCTGAACAACTTTTCTTAATAAAATTTTGCCGTATTATGAACTAACGAGGCAGCACTTTTGAAAATAAATTTCGTTTTAGCGCAATTGCAAACAATGAGAAGTTTTTCAAAGTAATCAGATATTTGCGAAAATTCATACAGTGGTTTAATTTTACATTCTGAACAACTTTTCTTAATAAAATTTTGCCGTATTATGAACTAACGAGGCAGCACTTTTGAAAATAAATTTCGTTTTAGCGCAATTGCAAACAATGAGAAGTTTTTCAAAGTAATCAGATATTTGCGAAAATTCATACAGTGGTTTAATTTTACATTCTGAACAACTTTTCTTAATAAAATTTTGCCGTATTATGAACTAACGAGGCAGCACTTTTGAAAATAAATTTCGTTTTAGCGCAATTGCAAACAATGAGAAGTTTTTCAAAGTAATCAGATATTGGCGAAAATTCATACAGTGGTTTAATTTTACATTCTGAATAACTTTTCTTAATAAAATTTTGCTATATCTTTAAGGAAATTAGCATCGTAATTAAATTAATATTGAAAGTTGAAGTTGGCCTTCGCATTTCGTATAAATGCAGACCTTCAAGCTGCAGCAAACCATTCTGTTACCTGCTTTTGCAATGTCAACTGTGTGCCAATCTTGTAGAGGTGTTCTACTACCCAAAAAGATGTCTAAATACTCGAGGCTTAGCTTGAAGAAAACATCGGAAAAGGGTAAAGTTAAACTTTGCGCCTGCACGGAACCGAGCGTTTCCGCACAGACGTCGCCGCAAGCGGCCATTACGGTTTTAAGTGACGTATTAATTGCTCCTAATTACGAAATTATTTCTCCAAGTAGTCAAGGTTCGAGTAAAATTTTAAAATCAGCTTTAAAAAAAGGTCAGAAAATTAAAAAAAAAAACCGGCAAAATTCAATTTTGGGAAATATATAGAGAATATGAAGGAGACTGAGAAGAAAACGGGAGAATTTCAGGTTCAAGTGGAAAATGTATCCACATTTGATAGTCGGACAGTTGGTGAACTGTCTACTCCAAAATTCCAAAATATGCCGATGCAATCTGAGTCTCCGCATCTATCACAAACGGAAATGTTTATGGAAGCGTTCGATTTTGACGACATTCCATTGGAAAAGGCGGCTTCCGGCGACGGTGCGGCGCAAGAGTTTACAACCCTTGTAGATGGTTTGGAGATAGACTCCGGCTCAAGTCGACCGACCAGTCGAATTTCGAAGCGGCTAACAATCCAACCTTCGGAAAATGTGGCCGCAGCGCCTTCTGTAATTGTACAGGCGTCTCCGGTTTCGGGTGGTGTAGCTGTTGTAGCCACTGGGAGTGACGTAATCGATACTGTGGTGTCGATTACGTCTACCCCGCAGGAGGAAGACATGGATGACATTTCGCCATCCCAGCGTGCCGAACGTGAATACGTGTCTAATCGGAATGCAATAAATGCTAAAGCTGCCGATCTTCGCAGTGGAGAACATTATCTAAGGTATATTAGATATTATTTTTTATCCATATATGTTATTTAACATTGAAGGTGTTTAGAACGTGCTTTTCCCAGTTTAGTAGCTTATATTGTTATTAGCTCCCTAGAAATTCGAGCCGCCAGCCTAGAAGCGACAATGCATGATGAGTACCTAAAAAGCATAGCTGCTTTACCTAAGATCCGCCACGGCCACAGCGCAACTAACATGGACATCTTTAAGAATGCTGCGTTAGCAAGGCTAGAGCTAATTCAAGATCTGTTAGCTGTGGAGAGTGCGATTCGTGCAAGACGTCAGGAGCTCGATAAAAAAGCTAAGTAACGAGTAGATAATCGTTTAACATATCATACACCTCTAACACAAATAACCTTGCCCCCTATCCTCTCCAGGGTGTCCAAAGCGAATCCTCCCCGTGGTGACACCTGGGTAATCCGTTCGAGGTTTAATTTGTTAATCAGTGTTTATAAATAAAGGTGTTCATTGCGTTTGTGAATAGTAAGCCTCGAGCTGGGTAGCTAATCGCGCAATTAGTATATTAACCGATTGCGCGAGACTAATTTGCCATTATGTTCAGGTGCACTGCTTGTGGAGAGTCCTTCACCAGAGCTGACAATTTGTTTCGCCATCGAAGAGATAGCTGTCGCCACGAGCTGAGCCACCCATCGACGAGTGGTAAGTGGAAACGTGTTAATTGCTGTTGATTATATCGATTGTGTGTTTCCTACAGGTGACGCTATGGAGGCTTCGGTAGCAGCTGGTGAGGGACCATCGGCGAGTAAACGTCCAAGACCTAATGACTCCAGCGGTGGTGAGTGCGTCTCTATTGTAGTGTTTCATGTTTTCCAACGTTTGGTTTAACAGAACAGCTCCCCAAGACGCAATACTGCGACGTGTGTGATGAAAATGTTCGTCGGACTTGTTTCGTTGGACACCTGAGGAGCAATCGTCACCCGAGGCGGTGTGATGTCATCCACCTGGAGAAAGGAGTGGTAGCCCTTCCAAGCGCCTTCAAGTCCCGTGTTGCCAGCTACAGGGTGTCCACGGAAAATTATCATATAAGTGTTGTAGAATATATGACGGAATTGAAAGACAAAATTATAGGTCTAATAGAAGGACAACTGACCAAATTAAACAGTATAAAATTAAATTTCGAACTTTTCGGGTATTTTATTTTGGAGACTCAAGATGTACAAGACGTCAAAAGTTTTAATACGACCAACGAGGTGGTCACTCGCGGTACAGACTTGAACGAATTATATGATAATTTAACGGGGATATTGGACCAGAACGTGTCCGAATTTGAGGAACGCGATTCAGGTGTGTATTACAATTGTAATTCTTGTTAATGTTACTAACCGCAAAATGTTTACAGGGTGGATCTTGAAGCAGCTGCTGTACCTAGAATTAAATATAAATAAATTCAATCCGTTTCGGGCGTCTTCGTATATCCCGCTCCCGGAGCAGATTCAGACCAAGAAAGCGATCGTGAACGTCCAAAACGTCAAGGACGAGCGTTGTTTCGGGTGGGCGGTAACCTCGGCCCTCTGCGAGCCAGATGGACCGTCTAATCGAACGAGTTCGTATCCAGATTGCAGCGATTTTTTAAATTTTAAGGACATTAAATTCCCTGTTAGATTGCGTGATATTTCTAAATTTGAAAAAAATAACCCTCAACTTTCTATAAATGTATACGCGTTGGAAAAAACTTTTCAAAACGATATTACCATATATGAAGTTGTGGGACCTCTGTACTATTCGCCACGTATAAAAAACAGACATATAAATTTACTGCTTCTAACAGACGGCGAAGGTAATAGCCACTACTGTTGGATCGCTGATTTGTCTAGGTTAGTTTCGCGGCAAATAACGGCTAGGGCCAATGCGAAACATTTTTGTAATGGTTGTCTAAATTACTTTCGCACCGATGCCCATCTGGAGAACCATAAGCTTTTTGACTGTAATCATGTATGCACAAAGTTGCCTACGACAGAGCCGATCACGGATAAGTGTGGGGAGGTGAGGCCCCAGAACATCCTTAAATTTGATAATTATCATAAGCAATTGAAAGTGCCATTTTGCATCTATGCAGATTTCGAGACAGTTTTATCACCTGTCGATGGTGGGGATCAGGAGCCGGATCGCGAAAGACCTTATACGATCAAAACGTGCGAGCACAAACCGTATTCTTTCGCGTATTATTTGAAATGTTCTTTTGATGATACTCTATCCAAATTCGAAATTTATAGGGGTGAGGATGCTGTGGACGTGTTTGTTGAACGTCTAGACAGAGACGTTCGCGCGCTATATTCCAACAGTTTGAAGCATGTTGTACTCCTCAAGCCTCTGGCTCCGCAAGAAATTCAAAATTTTAAGGATGCTGCTTCATGTCATATTTGCAATCGTCCTTTTGGAGAGGAGAACGTAAAGGTTCGCGATCACGACCATTTGACCGGAGAATATCGGGGAGCTGCCCATTCTAATTGCAATCTGAATTATAAACTTCCAAATTTTATTCCCGTATTTTTTCACAATTTAAATTACGATTCCCACCTTTTTGTCAAACAGTTAGCTCAAAATAACGAAGAGCTTGATGTCATTCCAGAAAATAAGGAAAAATATATTTCATTTGGCAAACGTCTTTGGGTAGATGAAGTCGTTGTTGACGGAAAACGGAAAAACGTTTATATGCAAATTCGATTTTTAGATAGTTACCGATTTTTAAGTTCTTCTTTAGCATCGCTGGCCGCCACGTTATCAGATGATCAGTGTGTTGAAATTCATAAGCAATTCGAACATGACATCAAATTCGAACTGATGAGACAGAAAGGTGTGTTTCCCTATTCGTATCTGGATTCATTTACAAAATTAGACGAGCCGGCGTTGCCCACAATCGCCCAGTTTTATGATCATTTAACTGAGACGCATATTACTGAGGTCGATTACGAGCGCGCCGTTAAGGTCTGGAAAACTTTTGAATGTGAAACGTTGGGCGACTATTCCGATGTTTACCTCAAATGTGACGTGTTTATATTGGCAGACGTTTTCGAAAACTTTCGCAATTTTTATTTAAATCAATATAATTTAGATCCGGCGCATTACTTTACCGCCCCCGGTTTAAGTTGGGACGCCATGTTAAAATATACGGGGGTTGAGTTGGAACTGTTGACGGATATGGATATGTTTCACTTTTTTAGAAAGGGTATTCGTGGGGGAGTTAGTACTTGTGTCGGGCGAAAGGCTATTGCCAACAATAAATTTGCGGGTAACTATGACGCTTCAAAGCCCACTTCTTTTCTTGTTTTTTTAGACGCCACCAACCTTTATGGCCATAGTATGAGACAGTTTCTACCGCAAGGTGGTTTTGTTTGGTTGACTGACGAGAAAATTGATAGTTTTGACGTATTTCAAATTTTGGACGACTCAGATACTGGGTACGTGTTGGAAGTTGACTTGCGGTACCCTGAAAATTTACATGACGATCACAATGACTTCCCCTTTTGCCCCGAGCTATTGGTGCCTCCACAGGGAAAATTTAAAAATGCAAAATTAATTCCAAATTTGTATGACAAACACAATTATATTATTCACTACAGGAATTTGAGGCAATGTTTAGAGGCCGGCTTGATTTTGGTTAAAACGCATAAAATACTTAAGTTTAGACAATCTCCGTGGCTCAGATCCTACATCGATTTAAACACAAATTTACGTAACCAGTCTGACAATGAATTTAACCGAAATTCATTCAAACTAGCTAACAATAGCGTCTTTGGTAAAACCATGGAAAACGTGGACAAAAGGGTTGTTGTAAAGTTAATTAGTCATTGGGAGAAAATTGGTAATAGAATGGGGGCAGAAGCTTTGATATCGAAACCTAACTTTAAAGATAGAATTCGGTTTGGGGAAAATTTAATAGCAGTGGAAATGAACACAACGTCGGTTTTATATAACAAACCCATTTATGTTGGTTTCTCAGTTTTAGATCTTTCGAAAACGGTAATGTACGATTTTTATTACAAATTTTTGAAGCATACATACGGCCGTAATGTGTCTCTACTCTATTCGGACACTGACTCATTCATCCTGGAAATTTTTACTGAAAATTTTTACGCGGACATGCAAGAGCACCTTGATCTCTTTGATACATCAAATTACAAGAATGGTTTGCACGGAATTTCGAGAACCGAGTCTGTTGTTGGCAAATTTAAGGATGAGTACGCTGGGGTGGCTGTGTGTAGCTATTACGGGGTCGGTGCAAAAACATACTGTGTAAACGCTGTTGGTAAGGAAGCCAAAAAGGCGAAGGAAGTTAGAAAGAGTGCTGTTCGGAATCACCTCACCACCGAAATTTATAAATCTGTAGCCGAAAACAAGAGGGAAGTTGTATTTTGTCAGATGTATGTGTTTCGTTCCCATTTACACACTATGTACACCGAATTAATGAATAAGGTTGCGCTTTCTTCGCGAGATGATAAACGCTTCCTTATTCCTAATACTACCAAAACCTTAGCGTGGGGTCACCGTGATATAGATGTTTACAGTCGTCTAGACAACTTGCTGCGCATTGCCGAAACGATGACGTAGCAATATGTTCGCGGAACAGTATTCGTTATTACTTAACAGCAGAGGTCCTACACGGCTTTCTTGTACTTTGTAGGTTTAGTTATTGTATATAGCAATTATAGTATAAGTTAAGAACACTAGCTTGTATGATATAGGTAGTAAGTTAAATTTTACGAAAAATCTGATTGTTTGGGTCCGCATTACCAAGTATATTTGTTATTTAACACTGTAGTCACTCATGTTTAGCATTTACAATAATAAATTATTGTAAAACATAAAAAAGTTTTTATTTAAAGAAAATAAATGGTAGTAAAACAAAAAAGTGTTTTATTGAAAGAGTTCTATAGAATCATAATAAGTTATACAACATTGTTTTTGGATATCCAAGAATTGTGACGATTATCGAATCCCAACCACTTTACGTAAAGCTGATTACCCTTCTTCTTCAACACCTTTTCTACCAGGTATACGTCCGAGTGTTTGGTTTTCTGTAATTCGTGCTCGTAAAATCCACCTTTGATTTCTTGCCCTTCCTGATCGGTGAGTCTGTAGGTGGTAGGATTTGTAAGTCGCACTGTGGCTATTTTGAATATTTCGTTGCTCCAGCTGGGTGTGTAGCCCTTGCTAAATATCGAACGATATTTACTAATGCGTACAGAATCTCCTTTATGAAACTTTTGAGGTGTCGGATCTACAGTTTTTGTGTGGCTGTACACGGTGTGTAACAGACGTTTGGCATTTTTAAGATTAACTTCAGCCGGCTTCATACCTGTTGTGCTATGCCTGGTTGTGTTATATTTGCTTAAAAGTTGGGGCAGAATGTCCAACCATTTGTAGGACCCTTGCAAACTAAACTGCTTCCACATCATGTTCTTAAGGGTGCGGTTACATCTTTCTATGATGCTGCTTTTCATAGTTGAATACGTGCTGTAATGATTTATCTTGTAACGTCGCATCAATGCTTGAAAATCGCTGTTATAAAATTCTTTTCCCAAATCGGTTTGTACGTTTTTTGGAGATACCTTCATATTAGCAAGAACTTTTCGCATAGCTGCTGCTACATCTTTTCCCGTTTTCCGTTTTACCGGGAGAGCCCACAAGTATTTAGAAAACGCATTAATAACAGCTAAAATGTATCGATAACCTTTATTGCTTCGTGCATATGGTTGCATCTCCACCAAATCCGCTTGTAGTAAATCATGCAATCCTTTGAGAATCACCCGTCGTCTCTTGAAATTTCTTCGCGCTGGTTTGTGAAGTTCTGCAACTAGATCCTCCTTAGGACTCATTGCCGAATGTTGCTGTATCGACTGCTATGGGACATTTAAGCAGCAGTTGCACGTATAACTTAGTGTTTATGGATTCGAATTTCAGTTTATCTCCTCGCCGCAATGTCTTACCGACAAGCGTGTCGTGTTTGATGCCGTTGATGTGTGATACTACCAAAGGTCCGTTGACTTGAACACTTATGATCTCACCGATCGTTAAAGGAAAAATGTACTCATTATTACCGAAAATTTTGGAATATCCGCTTTCATCATAACCACGCCCCACTAGCAGCAGTGGTACCTCTATATGGAGTCGGTTTACATTTTGAACTTTCATAAAGATATGTTTGCGATGAGAACCGTAGCGCGCGCTATGGTAGTGGCGTCCAAATTTGTCTATGGGCATTACTCTATCGTCTAACACCTTCTGATCGTAATTCAATAGGTCCTCTGCTTTTGTACTCGTCTTAGTGAATTATTTTTGCATCTCGTAGAGCTTGGGTGATGCTTACGATTTCGTTGGAATGGCCGGTGTGCCCCGCTACCTGAGAGGCTAGTAATATGCGCAGACGATCCACTAATGAATTTGGATCTTTCCAAGGAACAAATTCCACTTTTTTATTGGTTACTGTTAATAATCCCCTACCGGTACGCTGCACCCTCGATGCGGCTCTGGTAGGTTGTCTAATGCCGGAGGATGTAGCCAGGGGGCGTACTACTTTCATATATTTTGCGCCGGCGTTGCCGCTTATCCCTTGGGTTGGATCGTAGTTCTTACGATTTGCGGCGGATCGGTTCACTATGTCATAGTAATTTTCACGGTCTTTGGTTGTATAAGTTATCGGTTTCTTTAAGAACATTAATTCGTAAAAGCCGGGGGTGCCTTTGTATACTATTCTATTTCCGTGATCTGTAATAACCATGTCCTGACCCTCAAAAGTAAGCTGTTTATTCCCAATTGCAAACTTATCAGTGTCTATGTCCCATCGAACTCCATAGTGGAGATCGTACTTGCTCTCTGTATCTCGTATCATTCCCTCGATATATTTTCTAGCTAACCCTGAGAACTGTTCCAGGTATTCCCCTAGAACTTCCGGTTCCATCATTTGTCGCACGGTTTCCCTAGCCTCTGCTACTGAACTTTCAATTGCCGCTTCTTCTTCTTGAACTTCTACCTGTTGCTCCTCATCCGGTAAACTCTCATACAATACTTCTCTGTCAAGAAATCTAGGTGTGGATGTTACCAACGCTGAAGTCGACGGTCCGGGAATGGCAATGTCGGGGGTTGACGCTCGTACGGGGGTTTTGCCATTTCTCGGACGGGGTAGGATAGATGGTGTGGACACTCGTCGTTTGATGGTTCTCAGCATAGGTCCTACTTCTTGCTGTATTGTTTGACCTCCTTCTTGCTTAATGGATGTTAGCAATTCCGTGAGTGGTTGGGAAATTGGTTTAAATTGCTCCGCAAGAGCCGTCTGCGATTCGGCGATATCTGCTTTTAAAGTTTCATATTTCCGCCTGACAGCCTTTCTAGCTTTAATAAGATCGCTTACTAACCGTTTGTCCATGTTGCTATTACTGTCGTTGTTCGTAGACTAATAATTTGTACAGCAGTGGTCCATGCCTATATAGTGAAATAACTGTCGAACCCTTTTCTATAACGACCGGCGTTGATTTCGCTTTCTTTGTCGATAACTAAAAATCCGTGATCTTTGATCCAACAGTGGGAACATAAGTTTTTAATTTCGAATGACATGTCTGTGTTTACATGATCATCGTAAATGTGTTTAAGATTGGTGTGGTCTTGCCGGAATACGATTATGATATTCGCATTATCTCGCACCAGTTGTTTCGGGATTGATGAGTAAGTCTGACAGAGGTAAAAACAATCTATATTTCGATGACGTCCGAAACTAAAATAATCTCTAATTATGCTTTGAGCGTCGCATGCCACATCATCAAACACAATAACAGAATTTTCTTTCGCCTCGTGTGGTTTGATAACCTCACACCCCTCGCTGAATTCGTAGAATCCGATTTCTTTTAGTGACTTCAGGAGTATCTTCAGAAATTTGTATTTAGGTTGGTCAAGGGTTTTGGAATACAAATACAAGTTGTGAAACCGCACCCCATTGCGGTGCACCAAAAGACTGATCATCGCATTGGTTTTCCCAGAGCCGGAAGGACCAATGATCAAACCCCTTTTACATCCTATACCCAGTAAAGTGCCGTGTCGTCTGAACCTCTGTGACATGGAATTTACTGTATGATTTACTACCGGCAGCGAACATTTTTGTTTCACAAGTTTGACGTTCTTCATCGTTTTCGGACGGGGGCGAACTAGCTTCTAACCGCGCTGTGCTAAGTATATATCTACCCCTTTGAGCTTCACATCGTCAGTCGCTCTTCGACGAGCGTTTCTTTAAGATGAGTTATACTAGACGTAAAACTCGTAGTCGTCGTCGAATCGTAAGACGGAAAGGTCGCGGTTTGTTGAACACCCTTATTGACAAGTTGCCTTTCGAATTACATATACCAGGTTACAAGTTTTGCGGACCTGGCACTCGTTTAAACAAACGACTTTCTCGAGGTGATCGAGGAAGAAACCCTCTGGACGAGGCTTGCAAGCAACACGACATCGCATACTCACAATCCAGCAATCTTTCGACACGTCACGCGGCGGATAAAGTTCTTGCACAGAAAGCTTAGGAACGCGTTAAAGCAAAAGACTCTACTCTTGGAGAAAGAGCGGCAGCTCTTGCTGTTACAGGGATTATGAAAGGGAAAACCAAACTCGGCATGGGAGTCTCCCGGAAACGGAAGCGTACAGAACCCATTGCTGCTATGGAAACACCCCGGAAACGAAGACGTACACTACCTATTGCCGCGCAAAAATTTGGTACGGGGGTATCTAGAAAACGGAAGCGTACACTACCCACTGCTGGTGTGACGGTCCCCCGAAAACGAAGGCGTACATTACCTATTGCCGCACAAAAATTTGGTACGGGAGTATCTAGAAAACGGAAGCGTACACAACCCACTGTTGGTGTGAGAGTCTCCCGGAAACGAAAGCGTGCACTACCTATTGCCGGTATTGCGCAAAAATTTGGTACGGGGGTATCTAGAAAACGGAAGCGTACAAGGTGTAGTAGGCGTAAACGTATTGGAGGGGCGGTCGTTTTTAAATCGCGAAGGAAACGCCGAATTCGTTCTAGAGTAGTACCTGTTCCCAAGAGAGGAGGTATATTGCCGCTTGTACCCATACTTGCTGCATTAGGAGCATTGGGGTCTCTCGGAGGCGGTGCTGCAGCAGTCGCTAAAGCGGTTGGCGACTCAAAGGCTTCTAAAAAGGATCTCCAGGAAAAAGAGCGACATAACAAAGCTATGGAATCCATTGCTCGAGGAAAAGGGCTATATCTACGACCGTATCAGTCAAAAAACTACCGTTGAAGCTACCACGCCGAGCGTTGACGAACATCGATATTGCACAGTACGTTAAACGCTTAGAAATTCCCCATTTTAGGGGGATATTTATGCGAGATGCCCTACCTGACAAAATTCGTCAACGAGAATGTGGTGTTACTAACTTAGACGATGATGTTGGACCTGGCACACATTGGACAGCCTACGTTAAAGCTGATCGATTTGTTCTGTATTTCGATAGCATAGGTCGCTTACAACCTCCTCCCGAATTAGTAAACTACTTTCGCAGTGATGGTAGCAACAACACAATTATGTACAACTCTAATAGATATCAAAAACTCGCATCATACACATATGGACATTTGTGTCTCAAATTCTTATATAACTTTGCAAAACCGCTTTTGTCGTCAGTTTAAGTGCCGCGCTTCATCATGTCCAGTATATTCACTCTTACGGGAAATTCATCTGTTCTTACTGCAAATTTTGACCCTCCCATTTTTTTAGACGATGGTAGCGAATACGTCTTGGGATTGTTAAGTTTCGAAACCTACTATACTATTCCAAACGTTAGACCTCCCAACAATGAATTTCATCTTGTTGGAGAACCTCCTATTATTATACCGGAGGGAGCATATGAAATTACCGACATTGCTGAATTTTTACATAACCAACTCGATTCTGATGTGGGTGTTAAACAGGTACTGCTACGCGGAAACAACAGCACCTTAAAAACCGAAATAAAGTCCACCGTTCCAATCGACTTTCAAAGCGACAATACTATCCGGGACATGTTAGGCTTTGAGAAAAAAGTTTATGCTGCAGATAGGTGGCACACAGCTAAACATGTTACGAAAATTTTGAACATCAACTCGATTCTTATTCATTGCAACATCTCCGTTGGTTCATATAAAAATGGTAAGCCCGGCCATATCATTCACCAATTCTTCCCCATAGTACCACCCGGGTACAAAATAGTGGAAACCCCTAACCCTGTCATCTATCTACCGATCAGCACGAAACAGATCACTAACTTAACTATTAAAATACTAGACCAATCGGATAATCCTGTCAGTTTTAGTAAGGAGACCGTTACGGTAACATTACATTTAAAGAAACTGTAATGGGTTTTCGATTCACCACTCCGTACCACCCCTGTATTACTTCCTATAAGAATCGTCGCCCACACCCTAGTAAGATCAGTACGGCTTCGTCCACCACGCAGCTAACTAAAGCAAACAGAGACTTCTTGCGGTCCTTAGGCTTTACAATAGTGTAATGAGTATTTTAAATATTGGAGAGCGAGTCCTCGTCGACACTTCTATCATTAGCAATCAATTGCACACACATCAACCGTATACAAACCGTTTTGACTATAACGATGAAATTCGAATTCCAATTCCCGAAGATATGTCAACTCTTCCCGGCCTGAGCTATCTATACCTAGAGGGAAAGTTGCGGAAGGAAAACGGTGAAGTTACAACGGCTAAATTCCTTAACAATGGTTTGGCTCACTTATTTAGCGAAATCCGATACGAAATCAATGGCGTCGTTGTCGACTCTGTCACCAAACCTGGTATTACGTCTACTCTTAAGGGATATGTGTCCTACAGTTCCGCTGACGTTAAAAAGCTTCAAAATGCAGGTTGGTTTGCCGGCGGCGATCCTCCCATTACCGATCAGGAAGGTAACTTTAGTGCCTGCATACCGTTGAGAATGCTGTTAGGATTCGCCGAAGATTATGGTAAAGTAATACTTAACATCCGACAAGAACTCGTATTAATTCGCAGCAATACCGATGCCGACGCCGTATTCAGTGCTACCGTAGGGGAGACGGCTAAAGTTACGATTGACAAACTATATTGGAAGGTTCCTCATATCACTCCAGGTCTTGCTCAAGAATTAGCCCTGACCAAATACATCGATAAAAATATTGACACTCAAGTCGCATTTCGCAGCTGGCAGCTTCATATCATACCCGGTGTTCATGCTGTGACTCAACATTCTCACGCTATCGCTACAAGCACAAAATTACAAACCCCCAGATATGTCATCGTAGGGTTTCAATCAGGTCGTTCGGGGCTAATCGCTAAAGACAATGCTAATTTCGATAAAATTGGTCTTACTAATTTCCGAGTTTATCTGAACACCGAACGATTCCCATACGACAATTTACATAACAATTATGCACTCAATCATTACGCAACATTATACGACATGTATTCCAAGTTTCAATCATCTTATTATAGCAAAATCGATGAGCCCTTCTTCTCCCGACATGACTTTGCAGACAAGGCGCCCATTGTTGTAATCGATTGTTCCCATCAAAAAGACTACCTTCATGCAAACGCTGTCGTTTTTCGTGTTGAATTTGAAACTTCCGCTAACGTACCAGCCAACACAACTGCGTATTGTCTCGTTCTTCACGATCGAGTTTTTACTTACAACGCATTGTCAAAAGCAGTTAAACAACTGTAATATCGCAAAACACTTCAGTTGCACCTCGACTTTTAGCGTAACTAGACCATGCTTTCTATACCTAATACGATGAAGATCATTATCGATATTCAAGGTTTTAAGACGTCCGATAAGCACTTTACCCCAAAAGAATTGGCCTCCTACGACGGTACCTCAGTATCTCACCACATTTTTAAACCCCCTTTCGCCCTCCATTCCTTAACACCTCATTTACAACAACAAGTCCGCTGGGTAATGACTAATCACCATTGCATCGACTGGAATGAGGGATTTACTCCAGCATACATGTTTCCTGCAATCTTGCGACGTCTTCTGCAAGGTGCCACCGAAGTATATGTGAAAGGTCGAGAAAAGGCAACGTTTCTACGCCGCTTTACTACCATCCCAATCATCGAAGTGGAAGAAAAACCGGCCCTCACCCCATCACAACCCGCTTGTTTATATCATTCCAAACCGATTTGTTATTGCGCTTTATCTAACGTGTATCATATTTATAATCACTACATAATGGAATAAAACAACCTTTTTAATTTTTATTGTTTTTTATTTGTTTACAATATATAGTTTAACTACATGGATTAAACATCTACGTACTAGTGGAAAAGCGTTCTACATAAATTGTCTGCCTATGTTCGGCGCACAAGACGTCTCGCAGTACTTCATCCATAGTAAGTATCCTCCGATGGAACCGCAACCTATCCACACCTGCATATTCCCACCGTCCTTTTCGAGCTTCTCGATACGCATACGTCCACGTATGCAAATTATAAATCTTATTCTTCGAGTCGTCAAACTGCACGCTCTTCTTCATTTTCCTTCCTCTCTATAAAGGCTTTTACTTCACACATATGCCATTTTAGGCCAAGACTATCCATTAAATCTACAAGGAGGCCTTCATTTATGGCTCCGTCTAAAAATAGTTGACCGACAGCTGCACCATTTTTGTACTGTTTTTCTTTTTTATACAACTCTTCGTCACTGAATCCGGAACGTCCTAATCCATATATGACTTCGTGCGACGCTTCAAAAGCTAAATCCTTTAACGAACTCACTAATCGTTCAACCGCACTAGGTACGTCTCTTGCAACCGGTCGAGCAGCCTCTCTCTATAATTCATCCACATGACTACACTGCCAACTGACGACTCAGGGCTTCCACTTCGATGTCGCACTTTACCATAGAACTCGCGAACGTTAGCACTTCCACCATACACGCAGTCTTTTCAGAGTTCTCCTCCAGCTGATCCACTACAGACCATACATTTACTAAACAGTCTCCACAAAGGTTTGCTACACCCTTCACTATCTCTTTATAGAAACTCTCAAAGTGTAACGCTTTTAATTGTGCGAATCGCACTTCCACGAGTTTCTGCAATCGCCACAATTCTTCTACAGTTTCGCTCGCTAAACGCACCTCTGACAAGCCCACTTCCTCCAATTTGATTATTTTCCTTGTCTGTATCGCTTCAAATACAATCCTCTTCTTTCCTATTTCCAGAGCTGGCCACTCACCGTCGAGAGAATAGAAGTAGTTGGAAATCACTCCTTGATTTGCAATCAGGGCTGTCCACTCCCATTCATTTAACTGCACCCAGTCATTTTTGGCACCCCGTATTATAATACTTGGGTTAAATTGCGAACTCCAATCAAACCCTACACTCACGTACTTAGAACTTGATTTATTTAATTTGTACGTCCTACTATTCAGAAGTTCTGGACAGAACAGTGGTTGCGGCTTTCTTGCTTTATTACTCTGAACTACCTCGATAGCTTTCAACAAGGCTTCCATTTCTGCACGACTATCGGATGCTACTACCCTTGCAGACTCTTCTATGTGCTTTTATTTTCACATTTCCAAGGTTATATGTGGTAGGAGGTGAGCGTAAACGCAACCTTGAAGTCATGTTTACTGCACTACCTTTTTGGACTCAACAATTATGGGAACCTTGAGTTGAAAATCCACATATAACATATTTGGCTTGACTGCCCAAAATTTTAGCATATCACCCTTTTTTAATGTCATCCCAATCATTTCGCGAAAGTTATATGACCCCAACTTGTTGATATAAATTTAGGTATTTTCGGGATAAAGTAAGACGTTTGTTATTTCAGCTTCACGGAAGGGAATAGTATATTCGATGTCACCATGTGGTAGGATGTACCATCTATCATCATTGACGGCAATGGATACTAGTTGTAAATCTCGTTCATAATATAAAGGCTCGCTTAGCTCTTCAACCACAAACACCTGCGGGTGTGACGTGGAATTCGCATGCATATGTTTACCAAATTTATCGATAGGCATTGCTCAAGCGTCGAACTGGATATGAATACTGAAAGCGTGGGCTTCTACTTATAAAATATCAATAATCATAGACGTCGCTAGGAGTGCAATAAAAACACAGACCCCTTTATATACATATATTTAATTAAGCCAACAATAAGTAATATACACTACATCCCCATCTGCTAGCCGAGCGAGAAAGCGCTGGATGGGGACCTCTACATGCCGCCGCCACCACAGGAATGGGTCACCCTCGTATGTGGTGGGTAGCGTCCTCAGGAGGGTCGACTGCCATAGGCGCTCGCTTCCAAGACTCATGGAATAGTCTATTGTTACGGCAGCCTGGAGTTGACGAGCTGATGGAGGTCTCGGTTCGGAGGTGATGAAGTATTCAAACTCCTTGTAAAATGTAGGAGCATCTTCAAAGAGCGCATCAACAACAATATCAGGCATGATGACTGGTAGCCGTGGTGGAAAAACGTTACGCTTTATATGTGAATCTCAAGGTAAGACCCTTGACCTTCTACGTTCCCATCCTTGACTACGCTCCTATATTAAGTTGCCTGTTTTCTGTAACAGTCATCATAATCCTCCAGCACCTACCATAATCATCAAGCAGCTATGGCAACTAACTTTAAGAATACAGAACAATTTTACCGTCATTTTCGTCGGTTTTTGGCTAGTTGCCCTCCAGCATCCTCTCAACGGTCTCTCCAGGCAGTGGTCACAATGGAGTACGCCTTGAACCTACAAGGAGAGACCCTAGCGGAGACGACCACCTTACGGACGTGGCCTGCAGTCTTCGACGGATCGTCAGCTGTGTGGTGGCAGACCAACATCTTCAAGCCAGTGGACCGGTACCTAGGCCTACTGGAGGATGGGGAAGTTACATATATAACTTATACTTGGAAATAAATAAATATATTTAGAAATATTTCTGTGGTTTTATTTTAAAGTTTCGAGATTGTGACCTTGAATTGTAGAATATAAAACTTTCACAAACGTGTGCGTAGTTAGTTGCCATCATGAGCTCAGAACCTCGACATCCAGAATTTGGGAGCTACTCCAAACGGCTACGAACATTCGGCGATTGGAGTCGAGGTCAAACTCCAGAATCGCTAGCAGGTGCCGGTTTCTTTTGCATCAGCGACACGATTAATTGTGTACAGTGTTTCTACTGCGGAGTTCAAATTTCTGGTTGGGAGCGCAATGACAAACCCCTATCTGAACACCTCCGTTGGTCACCCAACTGCAAAATTGCCAAGGTCTACCAGCAATTACAAACCATCGAAGACTTGACTTATCAACTTTTCGATGCGTTGCATTTTTCCCCAGGAGTAGATGTGGCTGGCAACAATGGAACGGGTGCGGCCGACAAAACAAAAGGTTGCTGTTGTCATAAGTGATGCAAAGTGCGGCGCCAAACCATTCACTAGTTGCCATCGACTTGTTGAACATGCTACCAATACAATTTTTGGTTGCTCTCGCTGCAGTTCATGATGGGATTCTCTACGTCCTTCAACCGCCGCGGTGCAGTTCAGCTTCTTTCGCCTACAATGATGGAGTGCACAACGTGACGTGGCGTAAAATGGATACCAGTTCCTTGACAACTATTTCCGTTTTTAAAATGCAAGTGAACAACTTTACTGAACATAACGTTTTAACGTTCAAGATAAAATACCATTTCCTTTCATATGCGGTAGATACGAATTGGCAAACGATTTTGCTAAAAAATAAACCTGATGTCTTGAAGAAGCTGCTCTCGCCCGCGGATAATTCCTGCTGTATATCTACTATTGTTTTAAGCACTATTTTATTCGCTCTAATGTGTATGTCTTTATGTGCGATCGAACAGAGTAGACGTACGTACGCTGCGCTAGTGCATAACTATTTAAAATTTAAACTGCTTAATAATAGAATAAGTACTTGATTTAAACTTTTGTATATAAATAGTGATACCGCACGTGTTTATCATTATCAGCTACAATGGTTCTCACGCGAGAAGATAGACAGGAAATATCAAACATAGTAAAAAGCTCCATGGATGAGTTCTTCAGGGACGGTGCTGTAATAGAACGTCTGGCTAAGCAGATGTGGGAGAAGTTACGCGATAAGTTTGATAAAAGAATAGAAAAACTTGAAGAAAATGTACAAAATCTAACGCAAGAACGTGAAGAGCTGAAACTTAAATGTGATAACCTAGAACAGTATTCTCGCCGTAACAATGTCAGAATCTTTGGTATTCCTGAAGGAGCAGATAGAGAAGACACTGAGAAAAAACTGGTAGAAATTCTAAGCAACAGTAATATCACTATATTACCAGATCATATCGACCGATGTCACCGTGTCGGGCGAAAAACTTCCGCCGAGAAACCGCGTGCTGTGTTGGTGAAATTTGTAAGCTATAAGTTTAAATCAATAATATTGAAGAATAAATCTTTGCTACGTGGAATTTGGATTAAGGAAGATTTAACCAGGGCGAGATATGATTTATACAAGGCAGCTAGAGATAAGTATGGGGTGAAGAATGTGTGGACTTTCGATGGAACTGTAAACGTTAAAGTAGGAGACAAGAGGCACTTCGTAACTAGTTCAAAAGAACTTGACAAAATACCTGTGTAGTAAGTTAGTACGCCCCTAGGTAATGTACAAATTATGCATGTTAGCGGCAGATGTACAAATACAATCAGTAAGTGTACCTAAACATATTAATACTATTGCATTTATTTGGCATTCTTATTTGTTACTCTTAATTTATAATTAATATCAGAAATATTTGTTTAGTTTTAAGAAATGAAAATCTTAGCGTATTACCAGAACGTACGAGGTTTAGTTACTAAGCTTAATCAATTTTATCAGAACCTACTTATTGAAAATTATGATATTATTATTCTCACAGAAACTGGTTTATATGAAACAATAAATAATAATGAACTTTTTGATAGTCGTTACAACGTGTACAGGTGTGATAGAGACAAGGTCTTATCAGGTAAATCAAAAGGTGGAGGAGTTTTAATAGCTGTTCGCAATAAATTTATTTCATCAGCAGAAATTATAACTACGATTGGCTTGCAATCAGTCTTGGTAAAGATAACCTTTTCTGGGAAAAAATTTTATTTTATTGCAAACTATATAGAACCTCGATCAAGTTACAATGTGTACGATTTTTATATAAACAAATTAGAGAACTTTACGCATGAATTCATAGAGAGTTATTTAATGCTTTGTGGCGATTTTAATATTCCAGAAGTGACCGGCAACGCGTTTGATTTTTCAAGTGGCAGCGTAATATCTCGTAGACTGTCGGAATTTATCAACTTCTTTGGCTTGCAGTCGTATAATAACGTACTTAATATAAATAATAAAACATTAGACTTGGTATTTGGAAATCTAGATTCTGTAGTAGAACTTACACAATCTGAGCAGCCTTTGGTTCCGGTAGACTTGCACCATCCACCTTTAGAATTTTGTTTTGTTATTTCAAACAGTAAAAAAGAATATGTAAGTAATGAAAATTGCCCAAAGTATAATTTCAAAAAAGCAGATTTTTTGCGGCTTTATAGAATGCTGGAGAATCGGTCTTGGCATGACTTACAGGCCTGTAGTACCGTTGATACCGCGGTGGAGATATTTTACTCTGGACTGTATGAATGTTTAGATGCATGTGTTCCTAAAACTGTCAGTAAGGGTAGTAGGTTTCCACCATGGTTTAATAAAGAAATAATTGACTTGCTAAAGCTCAAAAAATTTTATATGAGAAATAAGTTCAAATCTAGCTTTTATCTCCAACAATATAAGAAGGTACGAGGCGATCTAAAAATACGAATAAAAAAAGCACATTCAGCCTACATCACCTCCATCGAAGAGAACATATCTCCTGAAAATATCAAAGCCTTTTGGTCTATGATTAAAAATAAAAAAAATGGTAACGGTAATGGTTCAGCATTTATAAAAAACGGGAAAAGTATCACTGATAATAATGAAATAGCGAAAGAGTTTGCTACATTTTTTAGTTCTACCTACACACATGACAGCGCGTATACACCTTCTGATAATAATACGATGTTGACATCTGGCCCCTTGAATATAAATAAAGTGGAGAATGAAGATGTTGCAAAAGCTTTAAAAAACTTAAAACCAAAAAAATCTGCAGGTCCGGATGGCGTCCCCCAGTACATCTATAAAGCCTGCAGAGATTTCTTTGTTTGCCCTCTTAAATATATATTTAATCTCTGCCTAAGCACGGGTTCTTTTCCTTCGCAATGGAAGCTTTCAAAGGTAGTACCAATACATAAAAGCGGTGACAAAAAGCAATTTACTAATTATAGACCGATATCTTTGCTATCTGTACCCTCCAAAGTATTTGAATACATTTTGTTCGATAAAATTTATGATCATGTCAAAAACATAATTTGCTTGGAGCAACACGGATTTGTAAAGAAAAGGTCGGTAACTACAAACTTAATGACCTTTTGTGACAGAGCAAGCAAAATAGTTGAGGACTGCGGCCGTTTGGATGTAATTTACACCGACTTTTCTAAGGCCTTTGACAAGGTCAATCACTCAGTTTTACTAAATAAGTTACATGCTTACGGTTTTAGCCCTCTTCTAATTGACCTGTTTCAATCGTATATGTCAAATCGAACACAGTGTGTTTATTTCAAACAAGCGGTATCTACTCCGTATGGAGCTACGTCTGGTGTACCTCAAGGGTCTAACTTAGGTCCGTTGCTTTTTGTATTATTGATCAATGATTTACCACTGTGCTTATCGTATAGCTCTTGTTTATTATATGCGGACGATGTCAAGATTTTTAAAGAAATTAAAACTGTTAACGACGTAACATTACTTCAACATGACATTGACAGCTTATATAAATGGAGTGTTGATAACAAGTTGCTTTTTAACATAAATAAATGCTTTGTGATTTCATATACAACTAAGGAACAGGCAAATTTTGAAAACTATACAATGAGCTCGATTATTCTACGGAGGTGCACGTCTACTAGAGATCTTGGAGTGCTTTTTGAATCATCCCTCAAATTTAATGCTCATATAGAAAAATCTTGCAAAGATGCACACAGTATGTTGGGCTTTATTATGCGAAACTGTTTTAACTTTAAAACTACACAAAGTCTTTGTACTCTTTATAATACCTTAGTACGGTCCAAATTAGAGTTTGCTTCAATTATTTGGTCTCCCATTCAAAACAACCTTATAAAAAATATTGAAACTATTCAAAACAAATTTTTAAAATATGTTTTTTATAATAAATATAAAAGAAATCCGAATTTTGCATCTTATGAACCTTTAAGGTTGGAATTTAACTTATGTAAATTAGAAACCCGTCGTGACCTACATCGCATTACTTTTCTCTTTAGAATTTTGAATAATTTAATTGATAGTCCCATTATTCTCTCCGAATTCAAACTCCGTGTCCCAGGTCGAAGAATTCGACATTTCGAGCTATTACATGTCGATTTTTGTCGGAGTGCTTGCAGAGCTCAATCGCCTGTAGTTAGTATATCATCAACTTTTAACAGATACAACTCTACCTTTGATTTGAAGATATTTAGTACCTCTTTACACACCTTCAAACATAGATTATTAGAACTATGTGGCTAGGATATATATATATATATATATATATATATTTAAACGCTTCGATCTTTCAAGTAATCACATAAGTTTTGTTTGTACCTTTGTTATATCATATTTGGAATTTTCTTTACTTTGTTCTTTCTCTTATTTTGAATTATGTTTACTTTATAATTTAGTATTTATTATAAATTTGAGTTTCAGTTTGTATAGATTTTAACAGATACTTGTAACTAGGCCTCGTGCCTGTTAGTGTCTGTGGCTATAAATAAATGTCTGTAACGTATTTCTTAATCTGTTGGTATTATAATCATTTAGTCTAGCCACTACTGTAATTACTCTTTGTATGTGCATCTTAAATATAACTTTTTTTTTTATTAAATTATGTGTATTTTTCACTCTACGAAGGTACTCTGGATGAGTAACCAAATATTCTATCCGACTCGATGGTCTAGCTAGAGGTAAAGATACCCTCGGCTGCAGATTGCGGATATACAGGGAGACCTAGGTTCGAATCCTAGTCGAGTCATAATTTAGACATGAAGTATCCTAGGCGTTTACTTCATGCCTAATTTTTTAAATAAATATGTTAAGCGCAGTCTGTTCTAAGCACTACTTAACTCTTTCTATGCCCTTGGCCGTAAACGCGATCTTGACCTTGAATTTTTTTAAAGTAGCCTCAACCTCGAACGCAGGTTTGACCTTGAACGTAGCCTCGCTCCGAACGTGGCCTCGCTTCGAACGTGACCTTGGGCTTGCACGTGGCCTTGCCTTGCATGTGACCTTGGGCTTGAACGTGGCCTTGCCTTGAACTCAAGGTCAAGTGGTGGGGGGAGGTTCCAGAACCATCCACTTCCCTCTACTTACATGCATTGGCACAGGGATTAGGCTATGTTTTTCACTTATTCTGAAAACTGGTTTGATTTCTAAAAATCCGATGCTATTAACTTGTTCCAAAGAAGAAAATCATATTTAAAATAAAATACTTATGCAAATTGGCGCAATAATAATTAAGCAAACCTTTCTAATTTTATGCTCATAATGTAGGTCATATTGAACTTGACACTGCGGCGTACATTTCCTATATTTTTACGCTGGATAGATAGTAAATTTAGTAACTTGTAGAAACCTAGGCGATTCTTAGGTTAACGACACACTCGCACACCCTCTTATTTAAATATGATAACTTTTTCTAGTGTCATATACAACTGCGTGTTAGACAAAGCCACCGCCATGTAAGTCTATGTGCTTTAGAACTGTAAATAATACACGTTAGACAACGCGCAATAACAATAAGTTTTAGCATGATACACGCAAAGGGATTGTGTTGGACTGAGTGGTGGTTGCTCCAGACCTGTTCGAAACATTTTCTGACCTGTTGATTATATCTGTATATGACAGCTGGCTGTGCCATATAGCTGTAGCTATCTGTTATATTAGGCTAATTTAACACTGTTTTTTAATGTTTTTCATATAGCGTATGGTTAACTGCTTCGAACTGTTAACCTGCTAACATGCGAACTGTCAAAATATTCTGGAGGCTATCAGTACTTCTAACATGGGGTACTATGTTTAAACAAGTTTTGATCTTTTGGTGTACCCATAGTTCACAGAATCGTAATTTTCTATGATTCTGCGTTTATTAAATGTAATTTAGAGGTTTTAAATTCGTCTTTTGTTACTATCGTATGGTTCATAGTTGTACGAATGTTTTTATTAAACAGAATTACCTCCTTGTCGTCTTTACCCATATTTATTATTAGATCTTCTAAAACACACATATTAACTTTTTCAAGATTTTTCTGCGATAAGGTAATACCTTTAAATTTTCAAATCTCTGCATATTTTTTTGTTTCTGGCGAATAAACCGCATAGGCGTATGTTTTAGGTCCCCCTGTTACAAAATTAGTTATATAACTTCCTGGTTCATATTCCTCTAGCGCATCGGTTATTTCACATAGGAAGTTCCCCGATGGGGGTTCATAGTGATTTTCCTTGGATATGTACTGGAGTGAATCAGTATCTCCGTACAAAACCCTCTCCCTCCAATTTTTCCATCTCGTTATACAGCGCAGTCGTGAAACAGGATATCGCCACATTCACAGTCAATAGGGGCTCAGATGCTTGCTCTTTGTGTACCCAATTAACAATTATAGTTTCTTCATTAACAGGATTTATATGTCAGATATTGATTTCTGGGTTGGTTAGGAGCGAGTGCAATTCAGCAGGCTCTGTAATTATTTCTGTCTTGGGCTGATTTTCCCGCTGACCAAACTTACCCCAGAACGAATTCAGCATAAGTTTAGCCAAGGAGCGTAAACCAGGGTTTCTTTCTATTTTAGTCGGGGCCAGTCGTATACTTTCGATTCGAAAATAATCGTCTATATATTGCTGCTTCTGTTCTTCAGTTGAACAGCCTTGAGGTCATCCTGATGCCTCTTGTTTAATTTTTAGAAATGTGACTATAAATTCTGTAAACAGACCCGTTTATACCGTATATTTCCATATTTCTTGAATTTTTAAGATGCGATATCCTTTGCTGAGAGCCGCCCTAACCTCATCTATGACCCATGTGCCCGCTCTCTCGTTTTCAGTGCGAGTACATATCCCTTGATTTGAGTTTACAGGGTATGTACGACAGAGAGAGAGAACAGCAATTTTTTATTTTCTTTTATTGGTAAAACAGAGATGATATAAATCTTGAGGTATCAATATAATACACTGAATTAGCCCCTCTGCTCCCTGTTCGGGTTGTTGCGGACAATTTTCCCACATGTACACTTGTGCTCATAAAAAATGGAATACACTTGCTGTTGGACTCATTTTTGTAATACCGGTTGGCTTGAAACATCGATAGTGTGAAATTGTTTGTTGTATTAAATTAAAAGAAAATGGTTAAATAAAGATATCGTATAAAAAATTTATTTAATAATGTGAATAATACGACTTTTCACATCAGTGCAACAGTAAGTGTATTCCATTTTTATGAGCACACGTGTACATCCGGGTGGCCAACTGGAAACTTGCCGTATTTGCACACCTACGGATATAAACTGCAGAAATCTTTGTAGCAAATTTTTTCCCCATCTTTATCTCGTGTTTTAATTTTATTGCTTTACATAGTAGGTTTTGTTTATAATGCCCCTGTTTTAATATATGAAATTAACATTCTCGAACACGTAATGCAGCGAAAGTGTGCACCTGTCCTATGAGTCGAAGGTCAAGTGCGATATAAACCGCCTTAAATTAGAAAGGTAATATTGTGAGCTCAAGATCAGTTGCAGGAGTGTCAATACGAAAGAAATTGCACCACTGCCGCTTTAGGACGCATAATGAGTTTAGGTTTTATATTTTTTTAGTTAAAACGTGTCTACTAACTTTAACAATTTGCGCCTGCTTTTAATTTAATGCTATTAAAATAAGCAAACCCGAGCAGTACATTTTAAGATAACAGCCCCTTCAAATTATTAATTTAAGTAGACGTTTACTGCGGTATGCGTCTCGTATTTGATTTAATTGGTGTGCATTCTTCGATGAACCTATTATTTCAAGGATTCTTTGAAATTATATTATACAACATTAAATGTATGTTACTAGCGGGCTGAAAACACACCACCATTGCGCTTTATTACCAGGTAAAAAAGAAAAATTTTTCGTTGATGCTCCGAAGTATAAGCTGTAATAAAAAACGGCAACTTTTAAAAATATTTATTTTAAAAATTGGTTGACCCGCTTCTTTTTATCATTCCAGACCGATTTGTTATTGCGCTTTGTTAAACGTGTATCATATCATTATATAATAGAATAAAACAACTCTATATATAAATGTAAATGGCATTTTTGAGCGCGGATTACATGCATCTAGTATGAATTTATATTTACTGTACAAAGCACGCAGTGAATAATCTCTTTAGAAACACAGGATTAAAGCGCATATCGAAAATCTTATAATACTAAGTTGTGCTATGAAACTTTATCTAGCATTCGACTATTGTTCTTAAATAATGTTAAAAATAAAAAAGATGGCTCAGGAATGAATGTATCAATTTTAGGAGGTGTAATTCCATGCGTAGTTAAAATAAACGTGTACGTAAAACAAAATATATAATAACTAGCGCCTAATTGAAAAACATATTTGCAATTTAGCGTAGCGCGACATTCGATTTTTTCCGGGGTCAGTTCAAGTATACACTTTCACCGCATTGCATATTCGCGAACATTAATTACATCTGCTATATTTTTATGCGCTCCGTAATAATTGTAATTAAGGCTAAATGTTTTGTGACATTGACGCTCCTATAACTGTGATTAATTAGAATTTTATTGTCGGCATAGGAGTGATCGCTTTCATCTAGCAGGTTTGAATATAAAATATATGAGTACCCCGGGTGTCCATAAAATATGTGGATGTGGCTTACTCACAGATTCCTGGGCGCCGACTCCTCCCACTCCGTGCAACAAGATAAGGGTTGAATGATTTAGGTTACGACAAATTAACCTCTAAAAAAACTAGGCCTCAATAGGCAGGCGTTTAAAATTGTATTAAACCTGTGCGCGCCGACATAACTGTTATTTATATTAGTTAATACATGTAGCAAAACGATAATGTCGTTTCCCTATTAATTATGTTCTGTTTATCAGTTCTTGCAGCTTCAAAAATTGCCATAAAAGCACTTTCAATTTTTAATATATCATAGATGGCTTCATTTCCAGATGGGGGTTAACAAGTAGTGTGGGGGTGCCATTTTTTCACCCGTTTTTCATTTTTCCCACTCGTTTACGAGATACAACCCCTTTTAGTGTTCAGCCACTCGACATTCGGTTGTTTATCAGTTCTTGCAGCTCCAAAATATAATTTACAAAAATTGTCATAAGGGCACTTTCAATTTTTAATATATTTATGTCCTACCAGTACATTAATTGAAATTAATGACTCTATTTTAAGGTATCTTAGATACAAAATAACGCTCCAGGGCAATTATTTTCTTCATAAGAACACTAGGGTTATTATGAAAAATTAACAGTATTTGTTTCCATGGATACAACTTTATTATGCACCACTGTCACAATGAAAATTAATGACAGCTCAGCTAATGTCACAAATCTAACTTAGATCAGCTAACTAGAGCAATCTTAAATACTATATCATAGTAATTATATGAATTGAATATGAATATGAATTAGGTAAGAAAATTGGTAGGACATAAAACCTTGAAGGCACCACGGGCATTATGAGCTAAGAGCCCGCGATTGTTGTACACACCTCGGGCCAAAGGCCCTCGGTTAGTACACTAACAATCTTGGGCTCTTATTTTACTCATAATGCCCTTGGTACCTTAATAACTATAATAGATGGCTTCATTTCCAGATGGGGGTTAACAAGTAGTGTGGGGGTGCCATTTTTTCACCCGTTTGTCATTTTTCCCACCCGTTTACGAGATACAACCCCTTTTTGTGTTCAGCCACCCGACATTCGATTGTTTATCAGTTCTTGCGGCTCGAAAATATAATTTTACAAAAATTGTCATAAGGGCACTTTCAATTTTTAATATGTTATAGATGGCTTCATTTCCAGATGGGGGTCAACAAGTAGTGTGGGGGTGCCATTTTTTCACCCGTTTTTCATTTTTCCCACCCGTTTACGAGATACAACCCCTTTTAGTGTTCAGCCACCCGACATTCGGCTGTTTATCAGTTCTTGCGGCTCGAAAATATAATTTTACAAAAATTGTCATGACACTTTCAATTTTTAATATGTTATAGATGGCTTCATTTCCAGATGGGGGTTAACAAGTAGTGTGGGGGTGCCATTTTTTCACCCGTTTTTCATTTTTCCCACTCGTTTACGAGATACAACCCCTTTTCATTTTGACACTTCCTCCATCCTCTAACTTGTTCAAGGGGGCCCCGGCTGCTGAGGCTTTGCCCCCGGGACCGGCGGCTGTGGCTTTCTCCGGCCTCTAACTTGTGCATGGAGGTCCCGGCGGACAGACTCCGATGAACTTTGACATTTGGCTTTATGAAGATGACACTCAAGATAATAAAGATGACACCTTTGCGGTTTTACTTCCGGTTCCCACGCTCATCAAAATTTGTCAGTTAGCCACGGCGCTATTTTTACATTAAGGAATAGATTAGCCTTAAATTTGCATTGCCCCCCAGGGTCTGACAGACTCCGATGAACTTTGACATTTGGCTTTAAAAAATTTACCCGAAAATATATACTTGGACATGGGGCCCCGGAGTTGAGGTTTAGGGGATGTTATTCACATCTAACGACTTTTGAAACCGGTTTCCACAATGGCAAGATGACACTCAAGATAATGAAGATGACACCTTTGCGTCCTCTCTGCCCTCTGGGGTTGATGTAACCTTGAAACTTCCTCCGCTCTTGCATTTTTATGATATGTAGATAGAGATACCTATAGAAACCTATGTGTTAGAGAGAGAAAGATGGATTTTGTAGAAACCTATGTGTTAGAGAGAGAAAGATAAGTTTTTGGAGTCTGACAGACTCCTATGAACTTTGACATTTGGCATTATGAAGATGACACTCAAGATAATGAAGATGACACCTTTGCGGTTCCCACGCTCATCAAAATTTGACAGTTAACCGCAGCGCTGGAATAAATTAACCTTAAATATACAAAAAACCTGATGCGAGCCCCCGGCGGCTGGAGATCTGCCCCTCGGGGTTGGTGTTGCGCAATATCCAGAACATGTTACGCAATATCTTACCCGAAAATATATACTTGAACATGGGGGCCCCGGCGGCTCAAGGGGGCCCTACAATATGGCGGCTGCCTAACTTGAACATGGGGGTCCGGCGACTAGGGCTTTGCCCCCGGGGTTGGTGCTGAGCATGCGGGCCCCACAATATGGCGGCTGGGGCTCTGCCCCCGAGGTTGATGTTGCGCAATACCCAGAACATGTTGCGCAATATCTTACATTTTTAATATAAAAATTTACCCGAAAATATATACTTGAACATGGGGACCCCGGCGGCTAGGGCTCTGCTCCCTGGGGTTGGTGTTGCGCATGCGGGCCCCACAATATGGCGGCTGGGGCTTTGCCCCCGGGCTCGCTTGAGTTAGAGAGAGAAAGATGGTTTTTTTTGTAGAACCCTATGTGTTAAAGAGAGAAAGATAGATTTTTGGTGACTGACAGACACCGATGACCTTTGACATTTGGTTTGGCGCGCGTGAGATTGCGCAATATTGCGTCAGCCGCAAAGTGGTCCAAAAATGACATGGGGTGGTCCAGAACCGGCCCATCTCTACTACTTAGCTACAATAGTACGTACATTCTACTCTAGCTAAATTAATCCTCTACCTAATTACGCCTAGCTACGCTCGCCGCTTCGCCTCGCATTATGCAACTTATCACCTTATAATTAATTATTGGTTTGCATATAATCGCTTACGCCAAGAAATAATTACGCAAAACAGACCACTTTTACTCACACGTCGCGCCGCTATCGCACCCCCAAACGTTCTGTCCTGTTTTTAATTCCATTGCTAACCGAGCCCCCTTCGACATGGTGCATTAGTTGCACATGTTCTCCGGGTCCCTGAAATAACGGACCGCGAGCCCAATACATTCGTCAAGATTATATTACATTCCAGGGCTCAAAACATGCCAGAAATGGCAAACGTACTAATTAAAACTTAAAAATAATGCGCTCTAAAACCGTCAAACAATTCATCCCTAACAATTTAATGCATCAAACAAATGTACAACATAAAAAATACCGGTTCGCACCTAAGCTGCAGTGCTGCCGGGTGCAAGGGCGGAAGTGTTCTGCCTTGCGCTCCCTTGCTTAACGTGCGCCTAACCCTCTGGTACAAAACTACTTAAGTCAAGTGCTTCTTCTTCCACAAGGGGCGTGGAGCCAAATTTGAATTTATGCATAGGCATAAACAGTCATAGTAATTTACGATGCAAGTAACGTTATGAAGCTTTTTACATTACGAGAGTTTAAATGAACGAGCGACGTTAAGAGCGAGTTCCTTAAAATTCTCGAGTAATGTAGAAAGCAGAACGTTACGTATATCGTAACACGGTTTATTTTATCCTAAAATACTAATCTTTTTAAAAAATAGGAGAAATAGTTATTAATGACACTTACAACAGCGAGTGGTGGTATCACTAGTAAGATAAAAACTCAATACTGTATTGTTGGTAGCAC
The DNA here is from genome assembly GCA_940337035.1 of Agriotes lineatus. Classification (NCBI taxonomy): domain Eukaryota; kingdom Metazoa; phylum Arthropoda; class Insecta; order Coleoptera; family Elateridae; genus Agriotes; species Agriotes lineatus. The sequence goes on along the minus strand of CALNHX010003554.1, from coordinate 62,396 downwards.
TGTCAGGTTATGTTAAATTTGAGATTTTCAGGTTAAGTTTTGCGCCAGTTTGTGTCAAATAACAAACAAAACCTAACTTACTAACATCGAATTTGACATAGACTGGCAATACACTTCAGTGCTGTCAACATGTGTTTAATAGTAATTAACGTATTTAGAGGGGTAACCCAGTCTTAACATTCGAGCATATTTTTACCACTCGAGCGAGCGCAGCAAAGCGAGAGTGGTAATTTATGTGAGAAATGTTAAGACGGTTTTTCCTCGAAATGCGTTCATTAGTTTATTGTTCATTGAGGCAATAATTTTGAATCAATAATAATTACTAAAAACTGCTAAATTGAAATCGGACTACCATGAATATGTGTGATGTTGCTATAGTGCATGCATGTTAAATGAGTGGATGCATGTTAAATGTATCTTAACATTCGAGGACGCAATCATGTTAAACACTGTTTAACATTTCAATTAACAATAAAAAATATTAGATAGTACAGCCTGCTCTGAGTCATGTTAAAATAATAGGGTGTTCACGTTTATTTAACAAATGCCAATCAAATTTCATTTTGACATTCATAAATGTCAACATTACATTATTCTTGTAGAGTGATCTAACCTATGCGTATATCTATTGATTTTTTACGCTGTTAGAAAATTTTTGAGAATGGTCCCCCGCCTACTCTGAATCTATTGACAATGAACAGACTGTAGGTTTTTAAAGTGGCGCGTATTTGGGGATATGTAGAGTAGCCAACTATTAAAACCCGACTAGTTATAAAACTAAAATCCCTGCCTAGTGGAGAATTTAATGACTGTTTCAGTGTTTGATTGAAGTTCTAGAAATGAGTGCAGAAATAAACACAAACGATGCCGTTTCACAAGAAAACCTAGATAAAGCTGAAAGGTGCAAGACAGAAGCGAACGAGTACTTTAAAAGTAAGTTTGCTTCAAAGTAAAGCTGTCCAGGCCCTCACATGATCATCTACTTTATGAAAAATAGCAACACAACCCACTGTTTATCAAATTATGCCGCGTATTTGTCCCAATAGTTCGTCTTGAAATAAATTGTTATCACTTCGTAAGAAAAATGCGTGCGAAGGTTGAATCATAACCTCACAATTTTTTCATGGTGCACCCATAACATATCCGTTATTTCAATTCTTCTAGAACAAGATTACAACACAGCTATAGACCTGTACACAAAAGCAATAGAAGCTAATCCCAACGTCGCCATATATTATGGGAATCGTAGCTTCGCTTACCTTAAGACGGAATGCTTCGGCTACGCTTTAACCGATGCCTCAAAAGCAATAGAACTCGACCGTACGTACATAAAAGGCTTTTACAGAAGGGCCGCGGCGTATATGTCTTTAGGGAAATTTAAGGAAGCTCTACGGGATTATGAACATGTGAGAGCGGCGCTGATAGTAGTGGCATTTTTTATTTGGATTGTTTTAGGTTACAAAGGCAAGACCCAGTGACAAAGATGCGAAGCTTAAGTACACGGAATGCAACAAAATAGTTAAAAAAATAGCATTCGAGAAGGCTATATCAGTGGAAGATAATAAGAGAAACATAGCGGACAGTATTGATCTGGATGCCATGAGTAAGGGCTTGTTTGTGAAACGCAATGTGAGTAATTTTTTGATATTTCAGCCATCGAAAATGAGTACAAAGGACCAGAATTAGACGATGGCAATGTTACTTTGCAATTTATGAAAGATTTAATGGAACTGTATAAAAAGCAGGGCAAGTTACATAGAAAATATGCGTATAAGGTAAATCTGCTTTGGGGTCACCGTAGATCTGTATGTAACATAGCATCTAATGTTTTTAGATTCTTCTAGACATTAAGGCATACTTTATGGCTCAACCTTCACTGATATATGTAGATATAGAACCGGAAGACAAATTCACCGTTTGTGGTGACATACACGGCCAGTATTATGATCTAATGAATATTTTTGAACTAAACGGGTTACCCTCTCCTACAAACCCTTACGTATCCTTTGATATTTTTACCGAAATTTACAATTTTTTTATTTATATTTACTTAACAATTATAGCTATTTAATGGTGATTTTGTGGATCGAGGCTCCTTTTCTGTCGAATGCATTTTCACGCTATTTGGCTTCAAACTGTTATACCCAAATTACTTCTTCATGTCACGAGGTAAGTCTTCACAAAATGATTGATGGTAAATCACAAAGCTAAATTTATATATATGTACAGAGGTGACTGCTGTACTTATATTGATTGCTAAACTAAGAGAAATGTGGGTTATCTTGTAGTGTACGTCGCCCACTTTGAACTACCTGTTCCTAAGCCTAGTAATGAGAGGAATGAATAGAAAAATTATCCTTTGTACAAGGCTACGACACTTTAGTTAGCAGTAGCTCAGCATTGTTTGTACTAAGCTTAGTACAAACAATGCTGTGTAATGTAAAAAATGTGTGTAGACTGTAACAAGGATAATTTTTCTCTCCTTCCTATATTACTGGCTCTAGGAACGGTAGTTCAAAGTGGGCGACGTACACTACAAGATTACTGAAATGTGTACTGAGGTAGAAGTCCCTTATCAGGATAATTTTAGGATTATTGCGAAACAAAAATATGTATTTTCTATTAATCTCGTTATTATAGAAAATATTCAACCACTGTGGATTTGTCCTTTGATGTTTTTTATTCTGTAATATTATAGAACGCATTAAGGCATCTTTCACAATTCTTTAAAGATTTGCAAGCTTGTAGTAAATGGCAGATACTCTAATAGTGTTTATTGCCATTTCAACATCTAAAATATAGTTGCCATTAAGGGTTTAACATCTTAATATTGCTAAACGATTCTAAAATGGCTTCTATTTACTTCTAAAATTTATTAATTTGGCTTTTAAATGCGTAACTGGTTTCCAAATAGAGATACTAGAAGTTAGATGAACATATTGGATGCTGTTAAATTTTTAAATTGCGACAGCATAGAAATCATATTTACATATGCCGAAACATTGGTCTGTAAAACTTACAGTTATTTATGTATTTAGTATATTACGTAGATACAAGACTTTGCAAGACCACAACAAACAAAATAACACTGAAGTAATTAAATGTTTGTAACGCGATGTGAGTCGCGAACAGACATATTTTTTAACATAAACATATTCAAACATTACTTGGAGATAGCACAACGGGCTCGCAGTCAACGTAGTCATGACTTAAGGTGCTTATCATGAAACTTCTTTATGCGTTCAATGCGGTCATTACGCCTTTGATATGGCAGCTTTTGTTAAAATTTTATAAATGTCTCGAACTTCGCCAGCCCTCGCTCGCTAGCGCTGGTAAACTCGTCTCGACTGGTAAAAGCTACTTACTTCCCTTGATGCGTAAATAATTGTTAAATTTATGTCCTAATGTCATGACAAACAGTAAAATTAACTTACCATCAATGAGTACGTCAAAGTAAGTGTAACTTACTAGATGGGCATGGAGAAATAGTTATTTAAGCATCAAGGGAAGTAAGTAGCGTTTACCAGTCGAGAACGAGTTTGCCAGCCCTCACTCACTCGGGCTGGCAAAGTTTGAGACTGGAAATAGATAGTTACTTCCCGAGTATGCTTATAATATTTTTCTCCATGCTCAACAAAAATTTGCATAATTTTCACTTATAATACCATGAGTAGTCAAAGTTATGTCGACTATTTTTGTGGTGGTGTCACGAATGTCCATTGCGCTTGGTACGATTAGGACGAGTGCGCTAGCACGAGTCCTAATCCCAAGCGCAATGGACATGAGTAGTGATACCACCGCAAAAATAATCTACTTAACTTTGACTAAGAATGGTATTCGAGGGACTATTTAATGAACCAAACTACCTTTTCAAATTAGTTTTCAGTAAATCTAGCAACAAACTACGCAATTTCTATAGTAACAGAACACTAATATTGACTTTTTCTAATAAAAATCGCATTTGTTAAAAATAGTCACTTGAATACCTTCTAGGAAGATATATCCACTGATATTTTTTTGATTGGTCAAGAAACGTCAGAATTCTGGATTTTCATTGGTCACTTTTTGACAGATGACAGGTGAATTGAATAGTCATTATTATATAATTTTTTTTAAATTTACGGTTATACCCTAACCCTACTTATCTTAACAAGTTTTTAAATTTCAAATAGGTTAGGATCAGTTAAGTTCAAACCCGTTCAGATCACTTACAAAACTAAAATTACTGTAATAACACGTAATTCACTTACTTCCCTTGGGGAGTAGGTTTTACCGTACTTTCGTAATGTCATGACAACCAGTAAACAAACAGTAAAGTCAACTTACCTGCAATTGATATGCCAAAGTAAGTGTAACTTACTAGATGGGCATGGAGAAAAATATGTTACTATTTAATTTTGAACTGTCTGTAAAGTAGTAACAAATTAAATTTTTATTAATAAAAATAAAATAATTTTCTAAAATTATATTTTTGTTCCTTTGCGCACTTTGTACTAATGACTTTTACTCTGGAGCTTTTAAATAGAAGTCAAATTTTTTGCAATCCATGTATGCATTAACCTTTAGTTAACCTGAACAATTTTATTGTTAACCCAAAGCCCAAAATATGGTCACCAAACCCGAAGTCTTCAGGTCAAAATTGATACGACACTATCAAAACAGTAGAACTTAATCTCGAAGAATGTTGGCATTTCTTAGAAGAAACCCAGAGAAAGTTGTAGAGTATCCATATTGTCCACGATGCTCCTTGAATCTATGCAAGCCTTCGATTTATGTAGTTCTGGGAATTACTTCTTGCACTCGTTCAGTTAGCACCTCAGAGCATAAATTGTATAATGTTATATAACCTGGTTGTTTTACTGAAGGGGGTTAACACTTGATGAAAGGAAAGGAAGGATTTTGATTTCAAATTTGACTGGAGTAGCCAGGCCTGACTACCTCTTAGACATTTGTAGCCTGCGTCGGTCACAAGTGAATACACCTCAGTGTTTAGAAGTATATTGAAAATTATTAAACAAATACAGTCTTTATACTGTATGATTACATGTATGTTATGTTGCTGCCTTTTGAACTCAAAACCTAATATTGATGTAGGCACAAAAACATGACGTTTGCATAATAATGCGCATTTACAATGTGTAAATCTGACCTAGTTACAGTATTAAAATTGCAGCAGTCTGCATAAAACTTCCTTATCGTAACGTAACTTGACTCAGTAAGCCGTCGTCAGCTGAATGTTATAAACACATATTGTAATCGGTACATGGCGTGATCTAGTTTTTACAGTCTATTTTCGCCTCCGTACTATTTCACTTAATTCCACTTAATTGTCAAACATTAGTTTGAACACATATTGAAATGGTTTTAAGCTCACAATTTGGCTCTGTTTGCAGTGCGAAATATTTAACCAAGTCAATAAAGCACAGAATTAAGATATTTTATGAAATTGCAATTTAAACAGGAATAAAAAAAATGATTAAATGCATTGGTGATGAGATGCAAGAAGCAGTAATTAGGCGGATAAAGGTACGCATAAGCAAAGCATATTTCAGAGGGTTTGGATTTGAATAAAGTAATATAATTAAAATAATAAGTTTGTGCATACTAAATGAGCATAGTGATTAATAAGAGCAGTCTGAAAGTTAATGAAATCGGAATAAAGATAAAATAGAAAATTGCAAAGAGCAGTCCAGAATTAGGCAACGGAAGAGAAGAAAAGCAAGTGACATGTAAAAATTGTGAACTCGAATACCAGTGCATTAATAAAAACAAAGTGCAAAAGCAGAGCAGTGATTTGTAAAAACGTGTGTGTAACCAGAAAGAACAATGATAACTATAAGCAACAAAGACAATTTTTTTTAGTTTTAAGAAAATCTTTTATGATTTATGTAATCAAACTTTACTCCGTTTATATGTATTTGTTATCAAAACTAATTTTTAATTAACAGTAAATGATCACGGTAACATAGCAACGCGATGCGTTTTTGTTAATAATATAGAGAACAATTGAAATCAAATTATTGAAGCTTGGGGCGAATTTTGTGCTCTCTTAATTTATGTTTTAAATAAATAAAGTATTTTTACTCTAAAAAGTTTTCCATTTTACTGTCCAAGTGACCGTGCACCTGTGGGAGTGTTTGTGTAAAGTTCCACGAGATAAAATCAAAATTTTTCCAATTCAATTTTGAGTGTGAACGACAGCCAAGCACCTGAATTTTCCCAACATTGTTTCCGGCCGAAGTAAGCAGCGGAAGCCAGAGGTCAGCCTGCCAGCACATCGAGGGGGTCTGCAAGAGCAGCAGGATCAACATTTTGCGGCCAAGGAAGTGCCTGCAAGCGGAGAATTTCCAACGGCGTCACCTGCGTTCAGCTTTGGTTCCAGCTCGACAAGGTTTTAAAAAGGTAGGAGCGGCCAGTAATTTGAGGGTCAGAAGACGGGAAAGCTATTTAAATATGAGAATAAACCTTGCTGAAGAGGCCTATCGCATATCCAAGAGTCCAAATACGGCTCAATCTTCAAAAAATCCATGACGTCAGTAAATGTTGCGGGTTTTGCAAGGATTCCCAAGACAGCAGAAACAAATGATTGGTAGCGTGGGTCTACGTCACAGCTATTAACAAATAAGTGGAGGTTTGTTGCCAAGCGCGATAATTAACTAAATTTACTTGACGGTTCCTTGTTAAGTTCATCTATTAATTATCAAAATACACGCTGTATGCACAAACTATTTTAAGTGTTAATATGACAGATTGTAAATATTATTTACTAGAATCGCGCATATGAGCTATTTTGGGGCAAATAGTCTAAGATTGGGAATAAATTTTGAATATAGTAAAATTCTGAACCTAACCTGAGATGAGTTTTTGTGTTTTGCTGTGAGCTAGAGTAGAAAGTATTGCAGTTCAATAAAATATTAAGAAAGGGACATTTAACCATTTTATTTTGAACATCAACTAATACGTTTCATTTTAAGTAGCTTTAAATTACTGACAGGCAAAGTGAACACAGTATAAATTAACCTGAGAATTGTGTGGTGATTTGCCCTAATTGTTAATTTTCTAATTAAAAATAACCTTTATAAATCAAGGCATTCAGTACAATATATTGACATATTTATTTACATACATACATTCTAAAACAACACATTTACATATAGCAACAGATTACAAACTATAAATCTTTCAATGATCAGCCTTAACACTCTCTCGTTGAATAGATTTATTATATCAATCCTATCTCTGCACACACTCTCGTAAATACAGATCCAGGAATGGGTTTGGTCAACACATCTACTGGATTAACCGAACCTAGTTTAATTACTTCTATGCTGTCTTCTGACAAAGAAGTGTCGAATTTGAATGTGTTTCGTTGTGTGATGAAACTCGAGATTGTGAGCAAATCGAACAGCAGCTTTGTTGTCCACTTTAAGTGATGGAACACACTTTAACACCTTGACTGCCAATCCTGTATACGTGGTCAATGCTCAAGGCCGCGCTGCAGATGAATGCACTGAGTGCAGGACGTTAGCTATTGAGATGCGCTCCAACCGGCAACCAAACTCAAACTGAATGAAAATAGAGTCCTTACTACACGCCCCTCAAATATTACTGACGAGAAAGCAACGCCCACAAAACAGGATCAGTTTGAAGCGCAATGAGAATTGGACGTAGAAATACGTCTTGGGCGCCTAGCGGGAGTGCCAAAAGACGTGAATTAACGTCCTGGGCACTGAACGTGTTAACTTAGTTAGGTCGCTAATCAACCTCTTTAGCCATATGAGCTCTCTAGCTGCCTCACTTGCGGCCACTATTTCTGCTTCTGTGGTAGATATTGCAACTGATGCTTGGCGTTGGCTTAACCATTATACCGCTCCTCCAGTATAACAACAAACTACACCTGATGTAGAGCTTCATGTCAACTCATCTCCTCCGTGGTCTGCGTCACGGTAGCCTTCAATCAATAATTTGATTTGTATTTGTTTCCATATGACACTGTACTTTTCAGGTAGCGCATAATACGCTTCACCTTCGACCAATCTGACTTTGTAGGGTTTCCTAGCTTTCTAGATACCACTCCGACGGCATAGGCAATGTAAGGTCGTGTACCAACCATCAAGTATGCTAAGGCACTTGCTCTCTGTATGGAGATTTCTCATTTGAGTTTGCTACTTTCCCTGAATCTGTGCCATTGTCTTAAATTGGTGTTGCATTCATTTATTTCAAAACGTTCAAGGACTTTCTTTGTATAAGCATCTTGTTTGACTGTGACTGAACCGTCATCTTTCTATCCACTCTCCATCACCTCTTCATATGAAGTAGAAACACGTGATACAATCTCACTGGCACGGGTTGACGTCGCAGAATTGTTGAATTTTGCTGGGTGTTGAAGTGTAGATCTATTTCATCTGCAACTTCAGGTTCAACCTCTTTATTTTCTTCCTCAAATTCAATCAATTCTACATCATCATCCTGTAGTTGCAGCTTGTTTGTATTGTTTCCCTCTAATTATTTAGGTTCAAAGTTCCTATCGTGAATCACCTTCAACTCTTTGTGTCTTTCTAGAAGTTTTTCTTCGAAGACAACATCTCTTGAACTTAATATAAGTCGGTGTTCTTTTTTGTCTTCATACCATATACCAGGGGTTCTCAAACTATTTTAGACACTGTACCCCTTTTTACCAACAAAAAGTTTTGGGTACCCCTTATCAGTAAGTTAACTGAAATATAAAAAAAAATCTTAAACCTTTTTATTTAGTAGGTATAGTTTTAACCTGTGTAACTCAATTACGCCTCATGTTTAAATAAAACAGAGATATTGCTTACATACATTTTTATTATATTAAAAACAAAAAGGGGGGAGGGGTGTACATCACATCAGCTGATGCACTCTGTCCACCCGTCTATCGTCCCGCCACCACTATATATAATTTTTGACTTCTACAAGGCGAGTCAAAAATTTCAAAATTTTCAAAACCTTATATTTTCGCTAAAACTTAATTTTTTTGGTGGAAAATTATACAGGGTGATATAAAAGGTCATTTTTTATGCAGAATTTTATTATACCCAATGCCATAGAAGTTTACACTTCTCCCGTGTGGTCTTAAGCACACAAATAATTTTTTTCCCCTTATTTAAGTTTAAAGGTTTGTTTTATTTTTTGTTGGCCCGCCACGTACCCCCTAAAAATTTTCGCGTACCCCTAAGGGGTACGCGTACCACACTTTGAGAACCACTGCCATATACGATAACCGTCATTATTATCTTAATTGATTAGAATGCCATTAGCAGCTTTCTTATCTAACTTCGTTCTTCTTTATTTCGGAACATGAGGATAGCATGTACTTCCTATAATTTGTAAATGCTTAATACTTAGTTACCCCCCCAAACGATAACTCATGCGATAATTATTATCTTGTCTACTAGCACCCGTTCTATGTAAAATATATGCAGCAGTATTAATTAATTCTGTCCATAAACCTTGTGCGTGCATCATAGACCTTACTGCCTCAATTAACGTTCTGTTTTCTCGCTTACTACAGCTGTTCTGCTCAGGCGTGTAAGGCATTGTAAGACGCTGTCTAATTACGTGATTCTTCAAAACTCTTTGCCATTATTACACAAAATCATTTGCTACTTTCGTTTTAGTAATCACCTCAGACTTCTACCTCATGAAGTAACCATGTTGATAACTAGAGTAATCGCCTTTGAACAATACAAAGTAGCGATATTTTGAAATAGAATACAAGAATACAAATAAATTCATAAATTGATAGGAATAATTAATTAATAACTAAACAATAAAACAATTCTCTACACCTACAAAATAGCTAAACAATTTGCAATACGATTCGAAAATGAAAGTGTCACTCGAAACAACATTTGAGGCGAAATGGATTGAAACGTTGCCTAACGCTGATTGCATATTGTGGATGGGCACCATCATGTTGAAACCACATCGTACGAATATTATCTACCTCGATATCTTCCAAAAGTTCGGGTAAATTATTTTCCAAAAACTGTAAATATCTTTCTCCAGTAAGGCCTTTTTCAGACGAAACGACTTTTTGCTGTGTGCCGTGTACGGCACAGTACCGTGAATTTTGAAGATTATTGATTCATATGGAGCCTTTCATATGAGACGGTTACGACTTAAGCCGTACATGGCCGCCGTAAATACAACGGCGTATATCAAGCTCGGTATCTATTTGTTATCTTGATCATCATCATGTATATTACGTGGTTTGAGACTGTGTGGTATTTTATTCTTATTCTTCTTCTTCTTCTTCCTGTAGCTCCTAAGGAGCGAAGGGCGCCCAAGGGCGTTTCTAAAGCAAGGTGGATGGCAGGGTTGCTAGGCCTGCGCATCGTTGATTTGGTCCGTTGTTGATATTTTTTGTACCAGATTCCTCCATTTATTTTTCTCCTGTGCTATAAATTTAGCTTGTCCCCATGACATGTTCTGTAGTTGTAGGTCCTTTAAAACAGTTCTTTTCCATGTGTCCCTCGGTCTACCTCTCTTTCGTTTTCCTTGCGTATTAAAATCCAGGGCTTGTTTTGTAATGTTACTGTTTGGTTTCCTCAGTGTATGGCCTATCCATTCCCCTCGTCTTCTTTTAATTGTTGTTTCAATCATTTCCTCTTCTGAGATTGTCCATAGTTGCTGGTTTGTTATCCTTTCCGGCCAGAATATGTGATGTAATGTCTAAGGCATTTGTTTATAAACACTTGTAACTTATTCACCATTTGTTTATTAATTGACCAAGTTTCCGCACCGTATAACAGTACACTTTTAACATTAGTATTAAAAAGACGTAGCTTTGTTGTTGTTTTGATGTTTTTCGTACTCCAAATTTTCTTTAACATGTTGAATGCAGATTGAGCCAAAGCTATTCTTCTATTTATGTCTTTCTGTGTACCCCCATTAGCGTCCAGCATGCTGCCTAGGTAGCTGAATTTGTTGACCTTTTCTATACTACATTCACCGAGTGTGATATTTGTTTCCTCTTGGTTTCCTGTTGTAAGTATTTTTGTTTTCTTCCCATTTATTTTTAGTCCGATCTTTTCCGCATTTCGAAGATTATTGATTCATATGGAGCCTTTCATATGAGACGGTTACGACTTAAGCCGTACATGGCCACCGTAAATACAACGGCGTATATCAAGCTCGGTATCTATTTGTTATCTTGATCATCATCATGTATATTACGTGGTTTGAGACTGTGTGGTATTTTATTAGTAGGTGTTTCATTTTTTTTGTTGACTTCAAAGGCTATGCCTGCAATATGATCGTTTGTATCAGAATTATGTTGATATATCTCAGTGTTGTATTTTTTTCGCCGGGGAGTCTTGTTTTGCAGAGCCTGACAACGACCCATTTGATGTGTTTCAATTCTTGTTCAGGTTGTTCCAGATGCTCTTCTGCTCTGTCGGAAAATTAGATTTTAAATATTTATAAACTACTAATCGAAATCTAAAAATTAGTTAGGGGTATAAAAACAAAAACAAAATAAAATGCAGCACGTGGAATGTACAAACCATGCTAATACCGGGAAAAATTGAAGAAATAGCAGCGGAAATTATAAAGTATGGATTTGAAATAGCAGCACTTCAAGAAACACGATGGAAAGAACAAGGCACAATAAAGAAGAAAGAATATGCTATGATGTTTAGCGGGGAGGAAAAGCAAGGACAACGCGGAACTGGCTTTATTATTACAAACAAAATTAAAAAAAACTAATTAACTTTACAGCAATAAACGGAAGATTATGTAAACTAAGAATAAAAGGAACCTTTACGAATATAACATTTATAAATGCATATGCTCCAACGGAAACTGCAGAAGAAACGGATAAGGAACAGTTCTACGAAGAGTTACAACAAGAATGTGAAGCAACACTAAAAAATGACATTATAGTAGTAATGGATGATTTTAACGCCCAAATAGGTAAGGAGGAATTCATAAAGGAGGTCGCGGGAAAGCATACGATCCATGACGAAACCAATGATAACGGCAGGAGATTATGCGAACTAGCAGCAGCTAACGGTTTGGTAATAAGTAGTACAATGTTTAAACGTAAAAGAGTGCATAAAGTTACATGGAACGCTCCAGGAGGGAAAACACAAAGCCAAATAGACTATATATTAATCTCTAAAAGAAGAGCAACAACAATGCAAGACGTTACGACATTCAGAGGAGTAAACTGTGATTCCGATCATTACCTGGTAGGAGCAGTAATGAAAGAAAAAATAAGAAATACAAACAACAAGGACAAAAAACTGAACAGAATATGGGATATAGGACAACTAAAAAATGAAGAAAAAACAAAAAAATATAAAGAAACTATAGAAGCAAAAATGAAAGAAAAACAGGAAACGACATAGACTATGAATTCAAGAACATAAAAGCAAATATAATCGAATCAGCAGAACAACAAATAGGATACAAGAAGCGAAGAGAAAAGACAGAGTGGTTTGATGATGAATGTAAAGAACAAATAAAAATGAAGAACGAAAACAGGTTAATTTGGATCCAAAACCCAACACAAGAAAATAACAAAGATATTCAGAAGACAAAAACAATGCAGTAAAATTATGTAGAAGGAAAAAACGAGAATGGATAAATAGTAGACTACAGGAAATAGAAGAAACCGGCAATAAAAACAATACAAGACAATTTTACAAGGAAATAAAGGAAAATATGACACCCAACCCAAAGATAACAACAACAGGTTGTAAAAATAAAGAAGGAAAATAAATAGAAGAAGAAAATGAAAGGATACAAAGATGGTATGAAAGCTTTAAGCAAGTCTATAAAGATAGAAAGACAGAAGAAGAAAACCCAGATACCGAACCAGAACTAACAGAAGATGAGGTAAGAAACCCAACGTACGAGGAATAAATAAAATAATACAAAAAATGAAAAACGGAAAAGCACCCCGGGCATGACAACATAACAATAAAGCTTATTAAACAGGGAGGACAAATGCTAAAAAACAAAATCTACCAACTAATAACACAAATATGGAATAAAGAGCAAATGCCGCAAGAATGGAAGATGGGAGTAATTATTCCAGTACATAAGAAAGGAGACAGAGAAAAATGCGAAAACTACAGGGGAATAAGTTTATTAAGCGCAATATACAAAATAGTATCGAGTATAATATATAGAAGAATATGCAGAAACAATAATAGGTGAATACCAAAACGGATTCAGGCCGAATAGAACAACAATTGATGGAATCCACACAATAAGACAGATACTTGAAAAAAGCAAAGAACACAATATCGATCTGCATCTGTTATTTATCGATTTTAAACAGGCTTTTGACAAGATTAAAAGAAGAGAAATATACATAGAACTAATAAATCTAGGAATACCAAGAAAGATAATATAGCTTATTAAAATGACAATGGAAGGATCAAAAGCATATGTAAAAACACAAAGGGGAGACACGGAATCCTTTATAGTCAGCACGGGAGTAAGGCAGGGAGATGCGCTGTCTACAATCATATTCAACCTAATAATGGAAGCTCTTGTAAGAAAAGCAAAAATCCAAGGAACAATAAACACCCATATGACACAGATATCAGCATATGCGGATGATTTAGTTATCATTAGTAGAACCAATAAAGAATTAAAAGAAACCTATGTGATAATAGAAGAAACAGCACAAAAGATGGAACTACAGGTAAACACAGAGAAAACAAAATATATGAGAACACAGAAAACTAAACAAACTGAATTGAAAAGCATAGAAATAAATGGAAATAGTTTTGAAGAAGTTGAGGAATTTAAATACCTAGGGTCAACAATAAGTAATACCAACAATGTAACCATGGAAGTTATGAATAGAATACAATTGGCAAATAAAAGTTACTACGCTAATAAGAAAGTATTGTGTAATAAAATAACAAGTAAAAAAACGAAATTACGAATATATAAGAGCTTAATTCGACCGGTGATGACATATGGAGCTGAGACATGGAGATTAACAGAAAAGGACGAGGAAATATTAAGAAGAAGCGAGAGGAAAATACTAAGGAAAATACTTGGACCAATTATAGAAGAGAATGGACAAATAAGAAGAAAAATGAATCACGAGATATACACAGAAACAAATGGAGAGGACGTAGTTAAATTTATAAAGTCACAACGAATAAGATGGTACGGACATATAGTGAGAATGAAGGAAGAGAGATCACCAAAAGTAGTAACACAATGGAAACCAGAAATAACAATAAAAAGAGGACGACCAGATATAAGATGGAAAGACAGATAATGTAATACAAGACCTGAAGAGAATGGGAGTAAACTGGCGGCAAAAGGTGAACGATAGAAAACAATGGAGAAAAATTGTAGAAGAAACAAAAACAAGAAAAAAAATATAGACGAATAACAATTAAAGATCAGTGTGGACTAATCCACCACACTGATATAAACCAAATGGATTTTGTAAGCTTCTTAGAAGCAGGCGATGATCCACAAGGATCGAAAGCCCTTGAAGAAGAATTAAGAATAATACAGCGTATTATAAGTTCAATTACTTACAGAAAATATTTTGTCAACTTTCTTAATTTGGAAATTAGTTGTGCTTTTGCACACCTTTTTAAATAGCTTCTAGTGGCTGTATTTACTTCATCAGTATTCATGATAATACTCGTTAATCGGAAATCACTTTGACTTATTAAGATTTATGTATTTTGATTGGCGTAAGTCACTATCGGAAATTACAAATGTTGTTTATCTGTTTTGATATTTTTTTTTATTTTCCTCAATGGAAGATGAAAACTTTGAACATTTAAAATTACAAACTAATGTGCTGCCAATGTAAATCTAGTGTCTCATCTAGTTCCAAAACGACTATACTTACCTACTTAATAGATGTAAATGAAATTTTACGGTCATAAATTGTAGATACAACAGATTATAGTACTAGTTATGTTACCATTTTCAAAACTTCTAGCAAAGTGTTTATTATTCGAGAAAATTGTAATAATAAAAAGAACACTGCAATAGGTAGGTACTTTGATAAACTAATATATTAATTATTCAAAAAAAGTAACAAAATCCTTTCAAAATGTATGCTAACAGAAACTAGAGATGGGTGTAAAAAAATATATATAATTAGTATGTGTTACAGTTCAAATAATTTGATGAAGACTCATATGACCAAAATAGTGGTAAAAAATAACGTTGCCATCTCTCTCAACCAAAAAAAAATTAAATTTCAGAAGCATAATGCATAGCTCACTCCAACCGAGCTTGAACCCACCCTGCAGAATGTGCGTGCATATAAAATGAATCACTTGGTTAATTAAGAGTCTTGAAACAGTCGAGAGTTTTCATATCTAGACAAAACAATATCAAAACTTAAGGGTATTGAACACGACTTAATTCCACATGTAAGGCCTCCACACGTAAATACTGCACGCCGTCAATTGGAGTATTCCTTTCCTTCTATAAGTCTACGTTATGTAGAAAGAGATGAATGAGTGTAAAACACTGCATTTCGTAAAAAGTGAATTACGTTAGAACCAGTAAACGTAGAATTAAAATTTTTGTTGTATTGTAAAGCTTATGAAAAGTACTTTTTCGGAAACTCATTTAAAAAAATATGGCTCAACCATTTTTTCAAAATTAGGATTAATGTAAAAAAATTAATAAAAACAGTATACATTTAAAAAATATAAGGTTTGTTTTTAGTTTCCGAAATTCTTCAAGTAGCTGTACGCACAATAGTGTAAAGAAAATTAGATAATTTCTTTCGGTTTTTCTGTAATTCCATTTTTCATTTTTCTTGTACATCATCTATCTCTTACGAGCAAACGCGAATCTTCATAGCGCTTGCTCGCTTCAACAACGCTGCAAGAATACAAGATCGCACAATTGCCCGTTACACATAGTCAGAATAACGTCGCTGCTTCATCCAGAGAAAATTGTTGGATAATTGTACGCCTACTGCTGCGTTCAGAGCAGCATTCAGCATTATTTGCCGATTAGTTTGAGAAAGCGGCAGATCTAAGAAAGAGTTCAGTAGTTGCATAGTCTTCTTACTTCGACAATTAGGAGCCTTAAATAAGCTTAATCCTCTTATGCAGGTGCACACAACCTTGTCAATCACTACACTGTATATTATTAACTGGGAACTGGCATTTGAGGCTCAGTACCTTCCCGGATCGTAATAATTACTCCAAACAGGTCCTTAGTTTGTGAATTATGATCGTTTCCCCTTTTTGTGAGAAATATACAAGTATATCATATTCTGCATTAAATATGCGAAGAACGCAAATTGCGTAAAGGCATAGGTCTATAAAACTATATCCATTATTTAGTTCAATAATTTAGTAAAATGCAATTCCATTCATTACTGCAACGATCAGTATTACTCTATTACTGGGTATGTATCTTGTCGATTTTAATATTTCTTTAGTCCGGGCGTTTATACTATGCGTGCAGACCACTTGTTCTGTCAGTACGCAAGAGCGATGTCATAGCAGTAAGCGCACTGAGTAACTGTAATATTGGTATCCTGCTTTAATCCACTACAGAGAGTGGGACATAAAGTTGTGCTACGTATAATCGGCCAACGTTGCCGCAAACAAAAACTAAATAGCGTGTTCAATCCCCTTAATCTAGACTTAGACTTAGTTAAGTTGTGTCTAGAAATGTCAGGGAAGAATAATATTTGCAGTCTTGTCTGGTCTAGGCAGCAACACTACTCATCAGATTTTTAAAAATTGCATAATGTACAGCATGGTGCAAAAAAATCTGAAGATTAAAGTGCCCCTATTTTTAAACATAATAAAAGTTGCAAAGAATAGATACAGCTCAAATATGAAATCACGAATATTGAACAATACACGTTTGCTTTTGGCACTTAACGAAACTCATTACCTCTCAATAAATGCCCCATACACACAAGTGACTTTTTGATTACCATTATTTGTTGTTTTTAGGTAACCATGAAAGTGCCACTATGAATCAAATGTACGGATTTGACGGGGAAGTCAAGGCCAAATACACAGCACAAATGGCCGATCTGTTCACCGAAGTTTACAACTGGTTGCCGTTAGCCCACTGTCTAAACCGTAGGGTTTTAGTAAGTCTTTCTACTAAGTTTTGGTCTCGTTTGTGATGTTTGAACTTGAAGGTGATGCACGGCGGGCTGTTCTCGCGAGACGACGTCACTTTAGCGGAGATTCGAGGGCTAGATCGGAACCGGCAGCCTCCAGAGGATGGGCCGATGTGCGAACTGCTCTGGTCTGACCCCATGCCGCAGAGTGGACGGGCGCCGAGCAAGCGTGGCGTCGGCTGCCAGTTCGGACCCGACGTCACCCGCAAGTTCTTGGAGATCAATAAATTAGACTATGTCATAAGGAGCCACGAGGTTAAAAGTGATGGCTATGAAGTTGCTCATGATAATAAGTGCATTACTGTTTTTTCTGCGCCTAACTATTGGTGAGTACTAAGGTGATCGATAATTAGTACCGGATCTAGGAAGGGCTTATGCTTCTGGCATCTTTATTTAATGATGATGATGTGATTTGACTAAGTTGATAAAATATTATATGGCTAAAGAACTTAATAATAATATTCTTTATTACTGTAGGTCATCATAGACATAGCAACATCATAGCAAAACTGTAGAGTATCTTTTTTTTTAATACTTGACTACCATGACAGAGCCTTTAACCTAATTACTACAATATAAAAAGTATAGCACAGCTTCACTCTAGCATGTGTAAATATTAAATAGCTCAATGGTGAATGACTCAAGCCTGTTACAGTTGTTTTTGTGCTTTCTGTTCGTTTAAGCTATGTTCTAGCAGTTTTATTGGGCGCTTCTAATTGTTGATGTAATTCTACTTCTGTCTTCTGTAGTTTTGCTCACCTTTTTCCTGTCATAATATTTCGTTATTGATACAGTGTTTTTAGCTCTGGCTCTTGTTTTGCTGTTTTTATCACTCATCGGTAGTTTCAGGTATCAAATTTAAATCTGGCAATGTTGCAGAGCCAGCATGCTGGGTTTTTCTCTGTTTTTATTCTTCTTAAGCTTGACCTTTAGCACTTGTTATGCTTGTATTTCACTATTTTTAAGTTTTGGTTTTTAGTTACTCTTCATTACCTCACTTTGCACCCTAATTTTACAATATCCAGTCCACTCACTACACCTTTAATTACCTTGCTAGGTAACCAAGAAATTTTACAACCTCACAATCTGCTTCTTGCCTAGTAGGAATATTAATTTTATTGAGTTGCATAATCTTCATGTAGCTTAAATTCTATTGTTAATGTTCTCTTTCATTTTCCTGATTTTCACTACGATGATTCTTAAATATCTTTTTGAATTGACCTGTTCAAACTGTATATCTTTCATCTTCATGTTGTGCTTTGTCGATTCCATATTTATTACCATCGTTTTACATTTGACTTTATATCATATGTATTGAATTGATTCAGGCTCTCACTTTGCTTTACCTATGAGTATATATTTATAAGTTTTATTTTAATCAATTTAAAATTGCCCTGTTTATTATTATTTGAATATTAAAAATTATTCTTTTAGCTAGCTTCTGAAAATCAGGGGTGGATTCCTTTTATCTAGATTGCTTATTCTGAAATTTGATGTTCTGATTTTAATTTTGACAACTCAAAATAAATTCTGTCAAATGATGCATCAAACAACTTTAAAAATGCAATGACAAATACCAGATTGTTACATTATTTGTTATATAACAATATCAAACAGTAAGTAATTCCTTAATAATGAATTCACCTTTTATTCTTTATTTTCTTTCAGTGCTTATTTAAATACCTAGTTACCCACTTTTCACTCGAACTTATCAATGTCCTCAGCATAAACCAACTTGTCCCACTCTGCTACCGATCACAACTGCTCCATTCAATAAACACGGTGAAATCCTCCACTGACAACCAATATGTCAAAACTGCCTAGAATCTGGAACAGAAGCTCCCTCACAGCATGGACCCAAATAGACCCCAGTTGCAGTAATTCATATCCAATACCGTATCCAAAAACACTCTTCCAAAGTACTCCACCAACCAGTACCAAAGACCCTGGTACAAGTATAGGACACCAAACCTTAACTGCCAAATCCTTCAAAAATGTTCCCTCTACCAACGATCTCCCCTCATACCAACAGCTCGATGCAACCCAACTTAATCGATGTGCAATGTCAAATGTAATTCCTCAATAAACTTAATTCAGTATTTTTCTCTATTTATTCTCCTCTGTAGATTAGTTCTGCTTTTAGTTTAGTTTCTCACCATATGCTTCGTATCCACCTCCATTTGGTATCTCATCTTCTTATTTTAAAATTTTATTTCTATTTCACTACGCAAATTTTGTCTTAATATTAACCCTTCGTAATTTTCAAACATTTTATTTTTTAAAATAGGGTTTATTTCATAATTTTAAGTACTCCAAATTAATTACAGCTTTAAATTTTTCAAATTTGTTATCTTAATAATTAAAACAAAGTCCTTAACGATTTCATAGTTTCTCCTTCCAACACAGTATATCTTTATTTTTGATTTCTACCCACTATGTGCAATAATCTATTTCGATTAAGTATTTGTCATATTTTCCAATTTCATATTTAGGGTATTACATTAAATTCGAATCCTTGTTTTTCAATTAGCCTCATTTTATTCAATTATAAATTCTTTATTTTCTTCTAATTACCTATCAATTATTCAAATTCCCAATTCATATTCGAATTGATCCTTATAATATCCAACTACTATAATCCCTTAATCCTATTTTAAAATTTATTTTTATACTCCTATATTCATATCATTACAATATATTATTGGACTCAATAGGCCTTTATGGCGCAGGGCTTGTTCTTCTACTTTCTTGCATCTTTTTCTATGTAATGCAATTATTTGTTAAGTCTTTTATTTGCAGATCGTTTTGACCGCATTGTTTCCACTTTTTCTTGATGTGCCCCTTTTACTCATCTGTTCTGGTTCTTCTGATTGGTTATAGTTTTTTAAATTTTCGTATTTGTTCTTGGTCTCCATCCATCCCCCTCTTTGATGCATCTAAATCCGTCTTAGTATCTTTCTTTCCAATATCAATAGTCTTTTAATATCAGTACCTCGTAATACCCTTGCTTCACTACCGAATGTCACTGTTGGTATTACTATTGTCTTGTGCACTTAATTTTACTATTGTTGATGTATTTGTCCCTCTGATTACTGTTACTGATGTAACAAAACTGCACTTTTTGATCCTATTATTCTTCTTACAATTTCACTTTCACACCCTCTGCACTTCAAAATTATACCCTTTGGTTTCCTCTTTCTTTTTTATTTTCAGATGTTTTACGTTTGTACCTTGAGAGGCATTTATCCATGAGATCAAGTACTTGGTTTTTTCTTCATTAACTTTTAAACCATATTTTCCTGCTTTCTTTTCTAATTTTTTAAACAGACTGATGGCTTGGCTAAAAATGTCAAATTGTCGGCATATGCCAAATACTGGTAGGATGTTTTTAAGATACTGCTTCTTTGTTTATTTCGCAATCCCTTATTAGGGTAAATAGAGTTACGACATGTGGTCTCCTTGTCCTAGTCCAGCATGAGTTTTAACTTCCTCTTATTCTTATTGTATTCATTGTTACTTGATGTTATCTTTCTAGCTCTATTAACTGCTGTTTTATTTTAACTCTCCATCCCTGTCTATTGAGTCGTATAGTTGTTTAAAGTCAATAAAGAGCTTGTATGTAGGTGGTTTTCTCTTGAAGCTGTCGTAAAGCAGTTAATCTGTAACGGATTTTCATAATCAGAATCCATGTTGCTAATCTGCCAATATTTTTTCTGCTTCTTTCAATTGTCTCTTTTATTACTGGTGTTAGAATCTTGCCTATGTAAAAAAATATTCAGTAGTTATTAGTCTGTAATTTTCACAATTTAAGTCGTCGTCTTTTTTATGGGCTGGATTAATTATTACCTTATCCAATCTCATGGCATTTGTTTCTTCTGTATGTTAAAAATTGCATTATATATTATACTCCTTAGTGTAGTACCTCCATTTTTTATTAGTTTTGCTGTGATACCATCTGAACCCGGAGTTTATTTTTTCTTGAAACACTTTTTATTTCTTAGTAACTTCTTTTGTTTCTTCTTATTCTCACATATTCTTTTGTTTTTTTCTATATCAGCAAATTCAACTTAGCTGTATTTATCTTCCTTAACCTGCCCCCACATTCCCATTTTTCAACACCTTTTTCCGTTCTAGTTCTGTGTAAATTTAAGTTCTTACCTTTTGTAGACAGAGTTGGGATTTGTAGTCAAAGTTTAGTGCGTACCATGAAGTGGTCTAAAATATAGCTCTTGACATGTAGCATATTTGGGGCATGGATTTTCTCAATAAGACTGTGCTCTGATTTAGAAACAGCCCGTTGGATGAAACCCACGTTTCCTTATGTATCTCTTTACGTTTTAGAAAAATTACCGTAACGATCCTTTATTTTTCTGCTGCAAAGTTCACTAGCAACTGTCCATTATTATTTGTTATTTGTGTTTGCTGCGAGTTCCCATCATGAGTCGATTTCTTTCTTCCTTTTCCAACTTCCCAATGAAATCGAGTAGGTATCAATTGCACATCATAGCGTGGAATTTTTTGTTGCATCACTTTCTTCGATCGGTCTATGTACATTTATAATAACTAATTTTTTTGTACTTTCCCTGCAGCCTCAGATAGCACATTCTTACAGTTTTATTTTTGAATTCAAATAATGCGTTTTCTGTTACGTTTTTAATTCAAATTCCTTTTTCCAAAAAATCGTAATCTGTATGGTACGTAACAAATTTGTCTGCCCTTGATATACAGAGTGATTTTTTAAAAACTCAATTGCAACAGGCCCTGGATAGCCTGAATCAGTTGGCAATACTGAAATGTATTGTTGCTGGCACTGTCAGTTGATGTCAAATTCGAGGTTAGCAGGTTAGGTTTTGCGTCAGTTTTGACACAGACTGACGCAAAACCTAACCTGATGACCTCGAATTTGACATAGACTTACAGTGTCACCAACAATACATTTCAGTATTGCCAACTGATTCTGGCTTCCAGGGCCTGCTACAGTTGAGTTTTTAAAAAATCACTCGGTATGCCGCCTGGACTGTTGTTCAAATTATATTGCACCATTTTTGTTTATTTCTCTAAGATTCCATGTAGCCATTATTAGTATGTTACTCTCTTTGTTTTTGCAAGCTATTCTATTGTTTTCTAGTTCTTCATTGTTTATTGTTACCTTCTTTATTAATGATTGCCTGTGTTCATGCTTCGATTGTGTTTGTTTTACCTCTCTGCATTTCTAGTTTTTGGCAGTTTCTAGCTTAAGGCGCAGTCTAGCTTCTTTTGTATTACATTTATACTTTATACCATTAATTTTAGCTTCTAGAATCCTATCTTTATTTTTTTCTGTATTTTTTGTTCTCTTGTAAAATCATTTTTGACGAATATTTTCAGTTTGTTTTCTAAAATTTGTATTTCTACTGCTGCTGCTCTTTTTGTGCTCTTTCTTCTTTTCCTATTTCAAACCAATTTTTAACTGCTGTTTCTACATTTAGATCTTTTTTCAGGACTTCTAGTGCTTCTTCTTCCTTTCAATATTTATTAAGCCGTAATCCTTTTGTCACGTTTCACCTCCTTACTAAGGGTGATATTAATTTATACCTCATGTTACGGTATCAAATGGTTTTAATGACACTTACGGGTGCGGGAGTGCCAATTGTTTTATCATGTCTGGGAGATGCCAACACTTGCCCTGGAATTCTCGAAAACAGGCCAATAGCCACAGCTTGATACGCTTAGGGAGATGGGCATGGTCCTAGAAACGGTACACCATAGGCAAGCGTTACGATATGTATAGGGTGTTGCAAAATAAATGGGCGCCAAGGTATTCAGACTTGGATCCCACGCTTGGCAGAACCCCAAAAGCCAAATGGGGTAGGATATATGTACAGCCTCACAACTCCCCGTACTTCGACGATGAGCAGCCTGACCTACCTGTGACGCTTACAATTTCTTCCAGGCTCCACTTCACATCGATCTTACACAGTGAGTAACTTACCCTGAAAATAAGCATGCACAGGCGCCGGGGGAAATCACAAGACAGCATATAACAAACCAATCTATCAGTCTAACACATGAATGGGTATACACAGACATTCGTCAGCGTACAAAATAAGAAACAGTAACTCGGACTACAACTATGGGCCCAGCAGGGGTTACCAACATTCAACTTAGTGCGAGAATACGGTAGCGAATATGAGCCCAGAATGGGTCACTAATATTGAATCTAGTGCGAAAATATGGTCATGAATATGAGTCCAGAATGGGTCATTAACAGTTAACTTAATGCAAGAATATTGTTATGAATACGAGCCTAGAATGGATCGCTAACAGTTGACTTAATGCAAGAATATGGTTATGGATGCGAGCCCAGAAGGAGTCACTAACATTTAATTTAGTGCGTGAATATGCTATTACATGCAAGCCTAGATTGGGTAACTATGGCTTAATTTCTATGCATGCCACCTTGTTTACTGCAGTTTTGCCTGTCCTCACAGTTAGTGTCGGGAGCTCGCTTCACAGCGTAGAGAAGCTGCAGGCTGCACCTGTGTTCGTGGGTGTTGCATACTCTGGATCCCTTTTTCACAGGGCTCGATGCGAGACCCACATGGGAAAAAGAAGACTAGGGAGACATTTTTTGCACGTCCTCGAAGATTGGATCCCAGCTGATTAGCGGAAAATTGCCTTCCAGGCATTCGAGATTAAAGGACGTAGGTCGACGAAAGGAGCCGCACAAAACCACACAACTTGCTACTTCAACAGCCAGACACGCACTCCCCGAAGCAAGATACGCTACGGAACGCGGCGTACGGGGAAAAAGTTTTCCGCACGTTCTGACCACCTGCAATCAATCGCGAATCGAACGCCGCCCCGTCGGCAACCTAGCTCGCCGAAACTTTTAGAAAAGGCTGCTTACTAAATCAATAGGATTTTAAATAAGCCAAGAAAATAATTATGAACGAGTGTCTTACAGAAAATTACAGTGGCCATTAAAGCTGCTTAAAATTATGAACCGTTAGCCGCCTGCACACAATTTGATGAAATATTGAACGTGAAAATATGACTAAAACTATATACAAGCGAGGTCGTAATCTTTGAACAGAAATACTTCCAAAAGTCGCACATTCGTAGAATTTTAAAATGTCTTGACACTGGGGTTAGCTCAATCGGAAGCAGGGTTTGCTCCAACTTAAATTTTGGCAAGTGCATTTTTAGTTTGAGAATAAGCAGTGTTTTTTTATAAAGAGTGATTTTTTTTTTGAGAAGTCAAAAATAAACTTTTTCCCTCTTTGTAACCCAATCCAGGGACATACTGTATACTTTCAGGAAAACACCAGATAACAAAACCATAAATATATTGTAGGTAACTATAGTACAATTAATTGGTCGTTTTAGTATTAAATGAATTGTATATTAGTCCAGTCATTATAATATTTTAGGTTACAAAAGGTCATGAAGTTTTGAAACTTGGCAGGAATGTCGACCCATATTCCCTAACTATGGCTCTTAATTTGCGACCACGGGAGGTCGCCGCTCGCGCCAACATCTTGGAAAAATGGCGCCCAAAAACAGTTTTTGGCGTTTAACTCCGTTCCTGTTAATCCTATGCAAAAAAGTTCTGATGATAAATTAAAGAGAATAAAATTTGCTGCTAAACAATACTAATAATATTTTTTTGTCAGATCGTTAGCTTTCGAGTTAAAGGGCTTAGAACTAAAACGAACATTTTGAATTCGCAAAAAATCTGTATTTTCAACAGTTTTTTTACATTAACCACAAATTAACTAATCTATAGTTTGTTGTACAGAAACATTATTAAAACCAATACATATTGCAACTCGTTTCTACACCACCCATGAGGTAGAGTGCATCGGCGCGTTTTTTTACGTGGTTTCCCCAGTAGGCCTAATCCACAATCGAATTGATTACCTACTTGCTTTTCCGCAGCTTTGCACGTTGCGATAGTTTTGGCGCAAATGATTTTTTAGAGTCACCAGCCTCTTCTTCTTCTCTTTCATTCTCCTCGTACATTTGTAAGGAGTCAAGAATATCTGCAGCCTCATTGTCGTCCTCTTCGTCAGAATCTTCCACAATGTCAGGAATGTTTTCACAAGCTACACTATTGCAATAGAAAAAGGGTGCCGAACATTTTAACCCAATCTTCCGACACCCGCATGCCGTCCCACAGCCTTTTTTACATCTGCAAGAAATTGACTGGAGAAGTATGTCGGGGCTGGCTGTTGTGTTGTGCGAACAACATTAAGCCCTGTTCTTGTTTTCTGCCAACCGTATTCCTCCGGGTTTTTCGTAATGCCATTCCACATCTGAACTTGATAATATGTCCGTAGGCAATGCTGACGTGCAGAATCTTCTGTCGGAGGCAGGGAGGTAAGGTTAAATTTGTTTTTGGAAAGAGCCTTCACAAAACATTCGTATTGGAGGGAATCCAATGAGTCGTTTTCATGCGATGCACTGCAGCTGTAGCGAGAGCATTAACGTCTGCTTCTGGATGCTGAAAGATTTTAATAGTATTAGCCAACTTGTCGTTTTTTTGAAGGAGGTTGAAAAATTTGATTTTCCTCTGGTTGAACAGAGCACAGGTGGTATCGCAGCCACTGAATGCATGGAGAAACTGAAAATTCTTCGCTACGGTATCCTTGTAGTTGAGGCTTTGCCCAGAAAATATCTGTTCCGCAATCTTTTCTCTGGCTGGTTTCTGCAAAAAAACATTGGCATGATTTCGTGCCCTTGCGGTTAACGGAACCAATAGATCTATGTCTTCCCCTACAACATAAACAAACGAATATGAAGAGAACATATCGAGCGCTGTTTGGACTATGAGCAAATCCGCATCCTCCACGGATTGCTTTACTGTATAACCATGCTCTTCAAACTTCTTCATTAACATAGGAATGAAACGCCTTTTGTTCGAATCGGTGGGCAGAAACTTTTCTTGCGAAACAGTGGAAATCATTGCTTCATCGAAAACGCTATCAGCGCAGGTTTGCGACCTGAAACATCGATGTCTTTCCGCGCTTTTCGTGCTCATGCTATCGAAGTTATCCGGATAACCGTCAAAAACTATACATGCGTTTGATCCTTAGTGCCGCTTAACGTATTCCACATAAAGTATACAAATTGTTCCGAACGAATCGTTGCGATGCCATACCACTCGGTGAAACAAAAATCCACCATCCAGAAATGAAAGCTTCGGCTCTGTTGTTCAGGTGGATCAATGGGCATGAATGCTTTGAACAATAAAGATTTGGTTGGTACTCAGTATGGTCTCTCTTTATCTCGCGCAGATTTGAAAACGTACATGCGGTAGCGGTTTACATGCGTTCCAACGTGGAAATTAATATTCTTCGGCGGATACAAACAACTGGCATTGTGCATGTGTGTAAACGTAACCCAACATTGTAAACATGACAGCATATGACGACATTTACCATAATATAACAAATATCGTAATATGCTGTCACTTTAACAACGTTGTTCCACCTTAACACAAGTCCAATGACCAACTTTCCGCATTGTCCATGTCGAGTAGATCCGCCCTATTGGGGGACTTTCATTGGAATAGTGCATGGTGTTGGGGTCCCACGTGTCATTGTATGTAATGGATGTACTAGTAATTTTGTTAGGTAAAAATAGATAAAGTGAAAAAATTCGTGTGAAAACGCAGTTTTTTCGCGAATTCGAAATTTTCGCTCTACTTCCCATCCCGCTAACTCGAAAACTATCAATCTGACGAGAAAATGTTATTAGTGTTGTTTTGTAGAAAATATTATCCTCTTTAATTTATAATTAGAACTTTTTTGCATACGATTAACAGGAACGGAGTTATACCTCAAAAACTGTTTTCGGGCGCCATTTTTCCAAGATGGCTGCGCGAGCGGCGACCTCTCGAGGTCGCAAATTAAGAGCCATCGTTAGGGCATATGGGTCGACATTCCTGCCAAGTTTCAAAACTTCATGACCTTTTGTAAGCAAATCCGTTTTATTTCCTTTTAATGACTGGACTATATTACAAAATTAATAATTTCTTATGGGGGACCGATGTCGTTATTTCTTTGTGAAATGCAACCCATCTAACAGTGCTGTATGACCGACGGTTGCCACGGAGCGATCAGGGCAATTTTTGTAATGCATCTGCCTTGCGGACAACGGCCCCGACTTGAACCAGTAGAGCGAATGTCCCTGCCGGCTGACCTCCAAAACTCAGTGTTATTTACGTTCGTGGGGCTGGAATTAAACTCATAAATTACGCTGATATAGGCGATACCTCTGCCTCCTGGGGTGTGAGCAGGTTGACGCAGGTTGTGATCGCACTTCTGGATGGTAATGCGCTGCTCGCGGCGCAAGGGTGGCGCATAATTCTGCAAGTTAAATTTGCTAGTTTTTCACCAGCAAATTGGTTTGACAGGTCGATTCTTGCAGACGGCTGGGTTCATGAGGTCGGAGTTTAGGTGACTATTTTTGCCTTTAGAGCTCCAGGAGGGAGGCGTAGTACGTATTTGGTGGCCCCTACAAGTAAGTCGATTGCCACAGTTAATTTATTCGTACCGTTTTTAGGCGGTGCGTACAATAAAGTTCACATCGGTGTCGTGAATATTGGAAAGTTAATATCCTCATGGATTACGGTCGCAAGGGATTATTCTGGTCAGCAAATATGTTTTAAGAGGCGGGCAGACACTACCACAGTTTAAACGTATTATCTGCGGTCGCAGGGGATGGTAATGGTCAGGAAATGCGTTTAAGAGGCAGGCAGGCACTACCACAATTTAGACGCCCAGGGAGGATCAGGGATAGGGGCTGCGCCCCCAGTTGGCCTAGTGTTTGTGGTCAGGATCGGTGGACTCAAGTGCATTGTAGGGCCGAGAAACCTGCTTTTATAGCCCTCGATCTACGTTATCATCACAGCCACTTTAGACATCCTCAGGTGGAAGGCGGCACGAGGGTTGCGTCTTCGCGTCTATTGTGCATAGCGGGTACGAGTTTGCTATCACTGGTTTGCGCGCTGGTCAGATACACAGTCTGATAACGCCTAAACGAGCGAAGCATAAATTATATATTGTTTAATGTTCATATTTAAATTTATGCAGATGCTAGCGTTACACTTTTACAACTATTTTTTTCTTTTAATCTTTTCATGTTATTCTTTGTCGTTTTTCAGTTTTTTATAGCAATTCCCATTTTTTTTTCAATTACATTTTTCAAGTCATCTCTGTTTTGCCGTGCTTCTTCCTTTACCATTTGCCTTATTTCTGCCTTAAAATCATTCATTGTTTGTATTAATTGTGTTGTATTGGGTTCATGGGGGTATCCGTGTTTTCTGGTTTTATATTCTGAGGCAGATTTTCTTGTAATTGTGGTATGTCCAAGACTTCATGGTGTTCTTGGCATGTTTTTACTCTTTTGAACTAGATCAAATGGTAATTTTCCTCTTGAATCCTGTTAATGAATCTAAACTTCCTTTTCTTCTTCTATTTACTTCTTTGTTCAACCGTACTGATCACTATGTATGTTCCTCAGTTTATCCTGTACACACATTACACTTCTTTAAATTTTTCCTGGGGTGCAGTAGCTCGTTCTTAACAACTTCTTCTGCACACTTCACCGTTTCTAATGTTATCATGTCATGCTGTTGTGCTTACCCTTATAAAGTTTGGTGGATGTAAATTTTTGTTCCGGAAAGGTCAACAGAATAGCCTCCTTTCCCTCCATAAAGATGTTCTTATTCTCACGAAAATATTTCCACATGATGGAATTGTCAGAACTGCAGTTACAAAGTTTGAGCAAAGTGGGTGAAGCCATTTACACTATTTCAGTTTCGTGTTTTCCATTCAGAAAATTGAAACTTAGAAAATGTCTGCAAAGAACTTTAGGTCATGTATGTCTCAAGTAAGACTTCATTACAACGCTAGAAGTATTCTCACTTTTAGATTTTATAATATTGCTAACAAAATGATGGGAAGAGATTGGAGGGGATGACGGGGGGGTTCGTTAAAATGTTACTTTGCCGTGTCCACCAAAACTCCTAGATCCGGTTCTACCAATAATAACTGTTTCTTACATAAATTGTTTTTTAGTGATACCATGGGTAACAAAGGAGCGTTCATAACACTTAAGGGTAAAGATATGATTCCAAAATATACCACATATGAGGCTGTGGTAAGTATTCTGTCGTTTGTTACACGGAGCAGCTTAAAATTGTGCATTTCTTTTCAGCCTCATCCAAACGTAAAACCAATGGCTTATGCCAATTCACTATTAAGTTTAATGTGCTAGTACCTGCTCACCGCAGCGTAGACATATTAATTAATGTATAGGGTAATTTTTACAGTGAAAGTTTCCGAAAACATTAGCATTAATTTAAGTAGGAAATTAAATAACCGTCGCCTGTCAGATGTATTTAATTTAATTCCTTGTTACGTTGTTAACTCTTTTTAAGCAGTTTGTTGTTTAGTTTCCTTATTTTCTTACTATTGTAGATGCCTCCACTTATTCAATTTTTTAATAAGCAGTTGTACAACACAAACTTTTGAAATAAAATTATTTATTTTATTTTCATTAATTTTGATGCCTTGTTGGTTGTCTCGAGTTTAGGTAATATAAGGTACTTTAAAGTCAATAATTTTAGAAAATACTGCCCTAAATTCTTATTTTTAAGGAAATACTTGCTGTGTATTTTTGTAGGAACTAAGAACGATCCAAATACTTTTATTTCTGCTAGTCTATTTTAATAAAACTTTTAAGCACTTTCTACCTTTCTGTTTGTTGCATTTTACTGTTGGTAAACTCCTTGGTGACAGTTTTTAAATCATAAGCATGATGTGGATTCTTGAATAGGATACACTAGTGGCAGTATTTTTATATATAGTGACTGCTAAAAATATCAAAGACTTCCAGAAAAACTGGAAAGAAGCCACCAAGTCTATCAAGGAGGATATTGAACCTCATGAAGGATGTAGAGAAGAAGCTGCTACAAAATGGATTAAAATTAAAAATTTTTAATTTTTTTGATATCTCTCTTCGTTCATTTAAATGTACATAAATTACAGTCTGTTATTAAATAGGAAACCATGTGGTTTATAATTGTATGGATTATGTTCGGTATAATCCTTATACTGGAAATTCAGTTGTACTCCATATAAAATTGTAGTATCATCAAGACCAAATGAAATGGAAATAGAGTGAGTGAGATGCAGGATGTTTGTTTTCATCGTCAGCTGCTCAATGTCTCAATTAAGTTTAATTGTCAAATGAATACCAATAGTAATAAAAACCTTTTTTATGACCCACCAAAAAATATACAGTTTCTAGTGAATTTTTTCTCTAGAAAGTAGCATTTTGCCGGCTAAGATCGGAAAACGGGCTCGTGCCTTCGTTACTATGGAAACAAGTTTGTGTTGTTGTTCGGATAAGTGAATAGATACTAATGTCATAATTTTTTTGAATTTTCAAAAGTGAATTTGCAAGTTTGAAAGTACGGACTTGGATCTCGTAAAAAAAATTTTGTACGATACATGACCGGTCTTGTAACGTAAATTACTATGTTAGGCACCTGTCCTAAAATCTTGCACTACTATACAATTTTTAGGCTGGAAATACTTCATTACAGACTTGGAATTTTTTTCTTTACAGGACTATTTTGGAAAATTGACATTTTGATAATAATAATAATAATAATTTTATTGAGCATTTTTACAGTGGATCATACAAGCAATTCCACTGCACTCAACACACAGAAGACTGCATAAGTGCAATAAGCACTTGTCCGCAATCTGGAGATTGTACATTATAAGTGACTAGTCTAGGTTAAGTGCTGGCACTGCATGGATTGACCGACGTTACTAGCTTATCAGGAGAGCCAACAGTTCCCTCGGGATGTTTTTCACCGCCTCCTGAATTTTCTTTTTGCACGAATAGGACGCTGGGCCCGCCAGTAGTGATTGTCGTAGTTCGGGCGTTAAGGAATTTGCAACTTTTGCGGCGCAATACGTGAAGCGCCTGCGACCAATACTCTTTGAACATCCAGGAACTAGGAATTTTTTGTTGGTGTCGCTCCTCATTATTCTTTCGTCCTCGGCACGATCCGCGATTGAGAGAAGATCTTTGTTAGCGCAATGCTGTAGTGCTGCCACGCAAAATTTTTGCCGTAGGTTTAGAACATCGCTTTCGTCATATAAGAGGTTGGTTGGGTACAGCCTGCCTTTCCATAGCATAACTTTTATTATTCTATTTTGGGTGGTTTGCAGAGCGTTCATTACATTGTCGCGGGCACCACCCCAGCCTATGATCCCGTAAAACAGTACAGATTCCACTAGTGCATAATATACTGTGCGTAGTTGATCTTTGCTTAGTATGGGCCGGAGTTTGTAGAATATGCAGGACATATATCGCATCTTGCGTAGTATGTATTCGACATGATGGTCCCAGCGGAGGTGGCTATCGATTACAATTCCAAGGTATTTGACAAAACCTGCTAGTTTGATTTTTGGGCAGCCGCAGTCTGTTTGGTTGTCGCAGTCCTCCTCGTGGATTTCTATTTCGCGTAACTGTGGTAGACTATCTCGGTAGCAGCCGAAGGTTAGCGCCTGCGTTTTTTCCATGTTTAAGGTTAGGAAGTTAGCTCGGAACCAGTCTCTGATTATCGGGAATTCTCTCTTCGCTGTTTGTACTACGTTTTCCCAAGTTTGTCCAGCGAATAAGATTGCTGTGTCATCGGCATAGCTTATAATCTGACTTTGAGCACTAATGTTGAAGATGTCATTAATATAAATTATGAACAGGATTGGTCCCAGTACAGAGCCCTGAGGAACGCCGCAGCTTACCAACGCAGGACTGCTAAGGTGGTTCTGTACTCTTACTACTTGAGTTCTATCTGTTAAGTAGTTTTTCAGCAGGCAGTGTACGTTTCCGCGAAAACCGTATTTTTCGAGTTTATCCAAGAGGGTTTCGTGATTTAGCGTATCAAAGGCTTTCGCTAGATCGACGAAAACCGCAAGCGCAGGTGTGCCGTTATCAAGTGCTTCGTAGATGTGTGCAGTCAGTTTGGCAATAGCCGAATCGGTAGATATACCTTTTTGAAAGCCGAACTGCGCTTGATGTAACACTTTCACGCGCTGTAGATAACTCATGATTCTTGCCGCTAGGCATTTTTCAAAGATTTTTGAGATGCTTGGCAGCAGAGAAATTGGTCTATAGTTTTGTAGTGTGGTGACGTTTCCTGATTTGTGTATTGGGACTACTACTGCCTTTTTAAAGTGACTAGGGCAGATCCCTGCATTGAACGATAAGTTTATGATATGGCTGATTGGCTTTGCAATGTGTTCCCCACAGGTTTTTAGAATTTTTGTGGTGATCCCGTCGATGCCAGGGGCCTTGTTGATTTGTAGTTGATGGATGCAGTTAAGGGTTTCAAGTTCATCGACATTTTTCAGATACATGGAGTTAACAATCTGTCTCACGTTAGCAGGATTTTGAGGAGTCGCAATTATCTGGGACGCAAGGGTGGCACCAATGTTAGCAAAGTATTCATTGAATGCGGTTGCGATTTCTTGCTTATCTGTTATGATTTTCCCATCCTTGCTTATTTTATCCACATCTTTCCGTTTTGGTCCTGGATTTATAATTTCACTCACCGCGCTCCACTTTTTCTTCGGGTCGCCTTTTGAGTTTGGGATTTTCGACGCATGGTATGCAGTTTTGGCTTTTTTTACGAGATTTGTTATCATGTTCCGGTAGGTTTTAAACTTATTGTTTAGGTATTCATTTAGTGGGTTTTTTGATGCTCGATGGTGTAAGATATCCCGAATTTTTATGGATCGAATTATGCCGGGGGTGATCCATGGTTTTTTTGATGCCGGGA
This sequence comes from Agriotes lineatus, assembly GCA_940337035.1. Classification (NCBI taxonomy): domain Eukaryota; kingdom Metazoa; phylum Arthropoda; class Insecta; order Coleoptera; family Elateridae; genus Agriotes; species Agriotes lineatus. Next base: position 29,418 of record CALNHX010003554.1, on the reverse strand, counting down.
TTCTAATGGTCTTCTTGGTGGTGGCATTTCCTATGTGCTCACTTAGCCTTGCAACAAAGTTTGTGGTTGCCTCTTCTGCATCCGTGGAATCAAGGACATTAGCCCACTTTTCCACTGAAATGGTATTAACCAATAGCTCAAAGTCCGTCCTGATTTTGTCCATCATTGTCGTAGATTTTGCGGGTAGCATTGTGTTCGGCAGTTGCACGATGATTGGGTAGTGGTCCGTGATGCTTGTTTTCAGGATTCCAGCGGTTATGTTCTGCGGAAGTTCTTTTGACTTAATGAAGCAGTGATCAATACATGTTCGCGCGTCACCCTGGACGCGAGTGTATGAGTTTATTGCTGAGGCGAATCCTAGTTCGCTGAGATTGTTAGTATATTCCACCGCGACGGAGTCGGTATCTAAGATGTTGATGTTGCAGTCACCGATGAACACCATCTCGTCTGCAGCTATGGAGTCCAGGTAGATGTATATGTTCTCAACGAAGTCCTTGGGGTCGACGGTGTGCGGTCGGTATACTGCTACCATTGTTACGTGTCCATTACTTGGTCCAGATGTCATGATAATACGTAGGGCATTTATCTGACCTACCGCGTCAATTGCATGCGACATCAGCACAGAGCTACGGATGAAGACTATCACCCCATCGTTCTGGTTGACCCTTCCATTGTTGTATAGTGTGGTGTATCCCTCTATTTGATAGAGCTTGGTGTCTATCACATTCCAGGTTTCGGAGCAGACAACGACGTCAAACCTGTGCTGATACATTTCTAGAAATACAATTAATTCTTCAAAGTGTTTATTTATGCTTCTGATGTTGAAATGGACAACAGTTATCCTCTTATTAGCAGAGATAACATCCGCACAGTCCTCGTGGTTGTGAAAGCGCAAGGTGTTTATGTTATACCCCTCAAAGTCCGTGGTGTATTTAACCATTGTAGCTATCCGGAGATTAGGTTCCCGGATGGGTAATTTACTTTTGAGATGAGATACTCCTTGCGTGATTTGAAGGTTCCACATTCGTTCTCTGCGCTCGCAGCGTGGTTTACATCTCTGTTAAACTTGAACTGTTTGTTCGCTCTATCGCAGTTGATGCACTTATGCTCCCGTCTCGTGTCCCTTTTATCGCAGTTTTTTGCTTCATGGTTACCAGAGCAATAATGGCAGGCTACCTCCGTCGTACACTTCTTGATTCCATGGCCGTATCCACAGCACCGCAAACATCTTTTCAGGTTTAGATTATCATAGACTGCGCAGCTTTGCCAGCCAACGAACACTCTCCTGGTCACGCATAGTTTGGCATAGACGCGAGCGTCAACCTCAACAAAAGCGGTGTGTGTGCCTTTGCTGTCAATGCGGATTATATTTTTGACATGCATCACCGGAGATTCAAATTCTCTGCAGTTCTTCCGTAGCAGGATTTCCTCCAGTTCTTCTGGCTTGTACTCTTCGTTTATGCCGACAATTTTGATACAAGGGTTTGATAGCTGTTCCGTCTCTACAGCGTAATTGCCACCAAGCTGTCGTTGAAGTTCCTCAGTCATGATGTGTAGATCTTTGTCGCTGTCGCATTTGATCTTGAGTCCACCATTGTTTAGCTCTTTCACATTGATGATATTAGCATTTACGTTTCTGCTGTCAACGGATGCTTTCATGTCCTTCAGGGTCTTCATAGATTTCTGTGTCTCTTTCGGCTTTACGATGATCGATGGTATCCTTCGCTTCTCTATTCGGGGAGTGGCTGCTTCATTGCCCTGCCGGCTTACGGCGCTTGCAAAGGTCATTTGGTTACTGCTTACGGTCTCACTCAATCTTGCATTTTTTTCAGCTAGAAGTGTGTTTTTGTCCTTTATCTCTTTGATTAGATCCTTGAGTAGAACATTTTCGTTCTTGTACTTGTCGCAAACTTCGCACGCAATCTCTAGGTCACAGCTGCTGGCAGCCCTGCTCGGTGCGTTACTTGAAGAGGTTTGGAGTTCATCCTCTTTCTGGATCGCCTCGCGTTCCTGTGGTTTTTCTTTCCGGGCTTTAAGGTCCGCTATTTCGCGTTTTAGGGATGCGACTACCTTTTTCATCGCCGGGATATTCGTGCTTTCTCCATCCTCGTCCGCTGTTGAGATTATGTTCGGCACGCAGCACACAACGAACAAGTTGTCCACTACCTTCACGTTTTTTACCCGTTTCGAGCAGCTGGTGTGGTAGAGTGCATTGCATATAATGCAGACACGTATTCGGGCTGGTTTTTGTCCTTGACAGCATTTAAATTTCGTTTCTCCCTCGTTGCTCTCTTCTCCAGTCACCATAACGTCGCCCGCCATGTTTACAAATTTCCACAGGTTATTTGCTTGTAGTACTTCCTGGATTGTGTATGCCACCAATTATACTATGATTGGTATAATGTGTTGCCTATATTATTTTACGTGAAGGCCGCACCTGTTCCAGCTCATTAAAGGTTACAGCTGTTTTATCTCTTATCAATAATGTGAGGTTACAATGTATTTCCTTAATTGCTAAGTTAACCTGGCTATCTGCAGTTTATTATTATATCACACTACTTCAGTTGTTGGCTTCCCCATTGGCTTCTCAAAATTGGCATAATAATTCACTCGAAAAAGCTCAAAACTTGGGTTTGTTTTCGGAGTAAATATTTACCTTGACAATAAACCAACACCTATAGGCAATTACAGTTTGCAATATTTATTGACTGTGTAACAAATGACTTCTGGGCATGGACCGTGTCATTATTAAGGATGAAGAACTCAACGTATCGCCCACTTTCGTAAGCAACTTCATCAGGAGGAAAAGCAAAAGAGCAAGGCAACTGAACGTGTAAACCACGCCAGAGGTGAAATTCTTCTAACAATCGGAAGGAGAGAGGCGAGAATTTATAGGCAATTGCCGTTGCAGTTCAGTGGCGGTGGGCGAGACTTTCCACAAAGAAGGAAGGGGAAAGCTTTCGTCCCGATTGAGATTGTTAGGATGTTTATAAATCTCAATGGCTTTGCGAATCTTTCTGCTAAAGAAGAATGGGGATTTGTAGATAATGGAAGTTTCATCAAAAAGGATCTTATGGCCGATATCGCGTTGGTGTTTGGTGTTGGCTGATGATGAAACGAGACACGACTTAAGACAGCGCTGGTGTTCAGAGATGCGAGTATTCACTGAACGTTCTGTTTCACCAATGTATACAGCATTACAAGATCAAGAGACTCTATAAACACATTTAGATGACATAGTGTTTAATTTATCTTTATGAGAAGAACTTATGAGATTCTGCTCGGAGGTTCGAATGCTGTTTTAATATTTTGTTTTCGAAGATACTTTCCTATGTGATCGCCGACTTGGTGGATATAGGGAATGACAATGGCCGTGAAAGCCTCCGAAATCATCTTATTGACTGTGGTTACTAAGGAAATCTACGACAAATATCTGTAGATTTATACAGTGGTACAATGCTTGTTTGTTATTGTGATGTTTCAATATTTAGGTAAAATTAAGAAGTAACGAAGGTGCTTAAAAAATGGTGTACGTAACTCATCCGGAAATGCCCTTTACAGGACTTTTAGGCTTTCAATTTTTCTACGTGTCCTATAAAGATGCTCTATTCGGACTTGTTACGTAAACTACTATTACAATTACAACCTATAAATTCAAGCTAACTTGAACACGATTATATTTCTCGGCTTCATGTTGAACTGTGATTTTTGATACTTTTTAATAGCTACTGGAAGTGTATATTTCTGTTCGAAATAATAAATTTCACAAAAGTGTATGAAAATGAAGAGATAACGCCATACTGCAAATGGTAATCGAAGAGCAGCATCACTACATAAAATTCTAACTTCAAGAACCATGACAAAGAAAATTAAAGTGTTATATGGAGTATGGATGCTTACAAAGGAATATAGGAAGAGTGAAAATCTGAATAAGGAAAATATTGCTATGAAATTGTGGAGGAATAAAGAGAAGTTTTTGCATGGAGATATGGAACTAATGCAGACATACACGAGTATTACATATACAAAGGCATTATGTCCATGGTGTGGCACTCGCCTGTAGGGTTTATTACAGAGCGATCAAAAACAAACTTGAGTGCGAGAACCCATTAATTATATGACCACTGTCTATACTGTACTTTATAACACTAAATTTGAACTACAATTAACTGTATAGTTCGTGTAACGTTGAATCCAGGAGGGAAAATTCCTCCCCTTCCTCCTGGGCAGTACAGTATTCCTTCGTGGGAACATTATCACATAATATTAAGTTGTTTTTAATATGTAAAAGAATAGGTGGATTGTGCAGAAATAAGTATATCCATTTAATTCTGCTTTGTGTCTGTAAATTAAGTAATTTCTATGTACCTAACTGTGTATATTAATTTAATAAAATCTTCAGAAGTTTAAGGTTTAAATTTGACAGGTGAGAATTGGTTACGATCCAGAGCTTGGAAAATAAGTTCGTAACAGGCGGCGGTCTCAGAGAGCATGAGTTCGCCTTCCAGCTAGCTGGAGGCACTCATGCCGGCTTGAAGTTCTGTCCATCAGCCTCGTAGCTTGGAATTTAAGTCCGTTTTAGTGGCGAAACTGCTTGTATTTATACTCAACGTTATCTTGCAGGTTGATGTTGAAGAGGGAATGGAATTCATGGGATAAGAAGCCCTGGATGGCATGCATACCAGCATTATTATACAAGAATGCTGACCTTAAGATTATCTGATGGTTTATATTACTGGAATGTTCTCGAGAAAGTGACGTTCCTAAACACCAAATGTGACAGGAAATTAGCTAGGTGCAAATTTTAAATGGATTAATTGCGTTTCTTAATTAGATTTGCATCAGGATAACATCACAGAACAAATGTGCACTTATTTACCTATGCCTAAAATGTCTCTTCATAGATTTTAAAAAACAACTTCAGTGTCTGCTTCATTTTTTTCTGTTCTTTCTCAACTTCTCATATTTTTTCTATATTTCGTCTTTACCGGTGTCTGTTAATATCCTGCTCTTGACCTTTTTACGTGCACTAGATCCATTCTTTCTAGGTAGTGCTATTAGAAATGGACGGACATCTTGTGCACTTTAAAACGGCTCCCTGCCTTGATGTCGGGGGTGTGTTAGGTTCATCTTTAGCTGAAGAGGGACGCAAGGTTCCTATAGCACCCCCTCAGTTGGGGGAATTGAAATTACCTTGAATCTTTACCTTTTACCTGGATGAGCTAGTATCCATTCGTCACAAGTTGTGTTGCAGTCGGTCTTGAAAGGACCGAAAACCAAACGGTTCAAAGGCTGCAACAAGGTAAATCGAAACAAGAAAGTGTTGTAATTACGCGCTAACGTCTACGTCTACATATGCGTATTGTGACAATTTGATTAGATGCAAGTGCGACCAGCCAGGACCATATTAAGACATTTACATTTTTTTAAGAACAATTATTTCATTGTTAATACTGATGATGTCCATGCATGTTTGCAACGTGCCGGCAAGTAGCCGCAAGCTATATCGCACGTAGATTGTGTGAGGATTTAATTCTATTTTATTGTTTTTGTCTTTTTATGTTTTCATATGTTTTTATTTGTGGTGTGCAGTCAACCGATTGATGTAAACAAATTGGCTGATTTTGTGCATTGTTTAAAGTTTAGTTTCAGCCGACAACATACTGTTTTGGCAGATAGTCATGTATCATAAGCCACAAACTGAGATACTAAGGGAGTTCCGTGTTCACTGAGCTAGCTAACCGTATTAAAAAAACAAATAATTATTTAAATATTACGTCTTGTTCAAATATAATGTATCTACGCAGAGGTACACAAACGCCGCATTTCAAACTTGCTCAGCCAGCTTTTGTGTAGAATATTTGTCGATATGTTTGGAAGGAAATGGAAACTCGAGAGATGAAAGCATTCAAAGTCCTACGATTCGTCGTGATTTACAAGTTTGAATTCTGTGACATGACAACTTTGTCTCTCGTCACATTGAAAACTTTTATTTTAAATTTGTCAGCTGAATTTTGTGATGCTTTGTCTTCGCAACTTTCCTTGTGAAATCTCTTTTTATTTCATATTTTCTAAGCACACATCTCTTTCTTAACGACAACATCTAGCGGGATTTCATTTTCAAGCAATTTCTCATTTACCTTATTTATAAACTCTTCAATATCTTCAGCAATTTTATAAAACTATCGGAAAAATTTCTTCAGGAATTGTAAAGTGTCCTCGACCATGCAGTATTCGTGCAAAAAATCTATACCCGATGTTTGCAGCATATCGCCAATATTCACGGTTTATAAGACTCTTTTGTGATCATGTTCATACGTGGTTGTGATTAACCAGCAGACCACTGGCCCTGACGACCACCAGTTCATCAGGCTAGCGCCCGATCGCCCGCCCCGCCCCAGTCCAGCTCTCGCGCCCTGTAACATAAACAACTTAAAATTTACCCTTGTGAATATAAAGATGAGGCAATGCGACAACTTTTAAAGTATTATGCAGCGTGCTAATGCCACCTTTTTTCTTACAATGACTTCTGTCAATTTTGAAAAAATAACCCAACATTATTTTGAAACTTATAGCTCTTGATGAACTGGTAGCTTCGGGATTTCTTAAACACAGATTAGGATTGCTTGTTATAAATTCTTTAAACCATACTTTTCCAGGAATGAGACAGCTTCTTTTCGTTAACCTCTGCAAATTGATATACTAGTACCTTAGCTGGTTTCTATGCAATCCATAATATATTTTTGATGCATTCTTCTTCGTCCTTGGTAACTATTGGTTTTACAGCACAATTTTCAAAAGACTTGTAACTATCGGGATCTGTCGGGTGGATTTTGATACATTTTACTCCCTACAGGCTTTCCTTTGGCGTAGACGGCGATAATTTCAGGCACTCGCCGCTTTTCTCAAAGAATCAAGGGAAGGGATTTCCCTCGTTACGTTCGCTCTAAAAAATAAACAAACAAAATGCATAATAATAGAGAGAAACAGTATTTAATTATTGTTATGGGCCACTTATAAAAGATGAGAACCATCGTTCGCTTGCTACGGTATTAGTAAACAAACAAAAAAGACGAAAAAAAAAAGGCCAAGTATTAATTTAAATTCATAAGCTTGTATCTGACCTATTTTTATATAGGTACGTGCTCCTAACTTACAAAATGGTTTTCAACTTTTTTCTCTCTACGGCATGAATTAGCCAACATATCAAGTGTTACAGCACGTAACTAAATAGCAGTATTTTAAAGCCTTTAAAAAATTAGCTTGATGTTAAATCGCATTCTACTTGTATGTCCTTAAAACAACACTGCAACGCAGCCGTGTTTATTTTTCAACGTGGAACTAGGAAACTATGAGATGTTAACCTACATAAACAAAGTATGCAATAGTGATGGCACTATCTAAGCTGGGTAGTCTACCAGAAATACAGCCCTGGCTCGAGGTAAAAGGTGGCCCAATGTATAAGCATTTCCCCTACTTATAGAAAGTAAACATCTATATAAAGAATGTGAGGAGTTATCGCGGTGCAGATGCAGACACTGTTGAGGGCAAAATTAAAATACAGAAAACACCAACATGACAAAAGGAAAAAAACAATATAAGGTAAGTATGATACGAATAAACTTAACAATGAAAATGTTAAGAGTGGAATGCCAGAATAGAATCACCAAAAGCATAAGAACAAATAACAGTAATGATGAAGAAAATTAGAATGAATTTAAGAAAATACTCTGAAAAGTATGGTATCACGACGAATGTAAAGATGCCATATTTAAAACAGAACAAGCAGGGATGAACATGTTAAGATGGAATACAATATCAGAAAATATTATAAACACATGATCAGAGTAGAAATGAAGTAAAGAAAGTACGCAGTACAAAGAAAAGAGAACAGATAGAAAAGAAAGGAAAAGATGGAACATAACTACGCTAACATTAAAACAAAAGAGTTGTATCGAAGTGTAAATAAAAATTTTAAAAGGAAACCTATACTGTGTAAAACATGCAAGGGCATCTAGTAAGTGGAATCTGAGAAAGTTTAAACAGATGGACAGAATACGTCACAGATGTTTTTAAAGTGGAAGACAGAGGTGAGGGCAAAGTCGTAAATGAAAAACGTGATTCACCAAGAATAGAGAAAACGAAGGATATTAACTTATTTAAAAATAGTAAGGTTCCAGAGAAAAGTGAGATAACTGCAGAGATGCTAAAAATAAAGAGGGATATACTGAGAGAAAATATACTTACATAAAATAGCAGAACAGGTATGCAAAGAAAAAATTGCGGAAATTGTAGAGGCATAGCCCTCGTGGATATTATGTATAAAATTTGCAGTTGCAATAAAAAGCAAAATAAATGAGGTAGCTGAGAAGGTCGGTCAATATGAGTGTAGATTTCGGGTGATTCGGACAACAATGGACCAAGTCCTTTTATAGGTACTTAAGTAACAGCAGCGTCGATTTAAGGAAAGTTGCCGCTAGAAGCAGGGCAATTTTCTGCCGCCCTAAGTGGATACACTTTGTATTCTTTATAGAATGAAATAAAACAAACTTTAATATTTATCTTTTTATTGAAAAACAGGCATTGGAGCATACATAAAATATATAATTATTTAAAAAACAAACTTAAGAGTATAAATGAAACATAAAAAAAACGTAATAAATAAATAAATAAAAAATGACTTAGTAAAGAAACTGTAGTTGCTGCCAAATTATTAATATCCAAAGAACTTCAAATTCGTGGTGGTCGTTCACATAACATGTGTTCCAGCAACTGTTATCAGCTGCAGTCGGTGGTAAATCCAGGTGATGGTAGTTTACGTCGGCGGTTGTTTCAGTTGGATGTAAATCCACATCGGTGGTATTTTAGTTCAGTGGCATTTCATATAATTGTCACAAAATGTTTTTAAGGTCGACAGTAAACCAGGCCGGCGGTAGTTCCAGTGAAATGTAAGAAGAACCTTTTATTTTGTGATTTCCCCAGATGTTTTTTTTTCTTACGAGTCTCCAATTCTTCCATATCATGTATTTACGTCGCTACAGTGTTACCAACCCTTACCAAATTATCCAGTTCTGAAAATGTTGAGTCAAAAATTTAAAAAAAAACTTACCCTTCATAATTGTTAATAACTGTATTTTCCAATAATCGATTATTTGCAGTTTATATTTGTGATACGAAGTATATAATGTCCTGCTCGGGCGTAATGATTACGCCCGCTCTTTACACCCTACAGTGTTATGGACTGCTTCCAAGATTTTCAATTTATTTACGTATTCAAAGTGGAAAATAAAACGTATGAACCATGGGAAGAAAGTACTTAATGTGTATAGCCTCTTCTTCCTCTTATTATAGACTAGTGGTCTGTTTTAATCACAAAGTGGTTCTATGAACGCTCTTTGCTCTTAGGCCGGGTATGTGGCTAGCCTGGCACGTCGAAAATGAGGAAGAGTTCCCTTGTTAGGGGTTAACGAGTACCACAGGTATTAGCGTGGCAGCAGGGGAACGTGCTGTTTTTAAACTCTAGAGTCGCCGAGATTCCAACCAGGGCCGGCTGCCTGAAAGGCGATCATTTGCTCGCTGGGCCATCCGCTCACTCTTAATGTGTATAGCCCTCGGGCATAAACATCTTCGGAGTGCCCTTGGTACATACAAAAATTATTGTCAACCTGTTTAACAGAAACTAGTGTGCATTCTCTGAATCAAACGCTGAGCGATCATTTATTGATTTTTGTAATATCTGAGGATTTTATCAAAATTCTCTACAATATGGAAAAATTCTCTTAGCTCTTGTATGGCTTTAATTGTCACTAGAAAAGGACATTTGGTAATCCACATCGATGGTAGTTCGCTCTCACCGTCCATGGAATTTTCGAACATCCATAGCATAATGTTTCTACGACAATAAATTGTCATTTTTTATCAAAAATTTGCCGTCTGTAACTTCAGTGGACTGTATGGAATAATACACTAATTTGACGCAAAAAGGCCGTTTATTTAGCGTAATATAAAAATGAAATTTGGACCTCTTACTGCAAACGTGATGCGCGGTTCACAGCTGTCGCAAATCTGAGTCAGAAGGGCTGACGCCAATACATAGAAAGGAGGGGGCATAAACAATGCACAGGGTGGTACAAACATTTCTCAACACCGTCCCTAAAAAAGTTGGGCCCAAAGTGATCGCTTCTTCTGCTTCATTATTAATACGGCTCTGAGTAACAATATCAATCAAAGATTACCGCTGCACATGATTTTAATTTATTTTAAACAGGTAAAAGCCCTACACAGCCTTGAAAGAAATGAGTATATTGAAAAATATTGTCAGGTGAGTTAAAATGACGTTGATAAAAGACCATATGTCAGAAAAATGTAGTCACTGGAGGGTTAAGACAAGGAGACCCTTTATCAACAACCTTGCTCAATATCGTTTTGGATAAAGCAATTAAAGAAAGTGAAATAAAAACAATTGGTACTACATTTCTGTGTTTATGGTTTTACTGGAATATCAACTACGCTTACGCCGCGCCGTAGGTCACTTACTGCCATGATCTCGCTAAAATATAATAGTTTGGTACATAATAAAAACGTAATCTTCGGGTTCTTTTACATTTATTTAATGAATTATAACTTATCTTAACATTCTTTTCAACATGTGTTAGCATTAAATGCGTTAATTCGACTCTTATCTCGGGTTACTGTCATAATTTAAAGTTAATGCAATACGAGTTACGTGCATACACTCAAATAAGCCAACCACAAGCAGGGGAAAAACATTAATAGAAAATGTCAGTAGCCACATCGACGTACAGCTGATTGCAAATAAAAGTGGGACAAGTCTTGAGACTACTTTTTGCGTTTTTAATAACGTGTGAAACTTTCTCTAACTTATATTTCCGTAGGTGAATACATAAAATATTATTAAAGATAGAAACATAAGAAAAGGAACATAATTACGAGTATTTAATATGTTATTGTACTTCATATTACAATATTACATATTAGCTGTCCCAGTTTTATTTGCAATCAGCTGTACTTGAAATTCATTAATAATCTGGTCGCTATGTTGATTCTTATTTTTAATCAACAAATCAAATTACTTTAGTTTTAATTTTTAGTAAAACATAATTCTATAAACAATTCCTTAGAAATTAGCTGTTACCCTTAGTTACTGACGCTCACAAATCAACAAAACAATTGTTACCTACATAGAACACTTTATAGGAATTATACGTATTTTATCAATAAAAATGCATTTTTTTAAAACTAAATATGTCTGAAATCTACCTTTCAACGTCGTTTCTCACCATTAATTAACTTTAACGCGCTCACTACTCGATGCGGGGCTGCTGTGTTGCGGCTGCTCTCGGCAATTTTACGCTTTCTAGCGTAACGCCAATTCTTCTGTACTGCTGGCAGTTGCATTGGTGGGCTGAATTTTGTCTTGCTGTCCTGCTGTAGACCTTGGCTGCTCGGTAATCTGCTTTTAAATTGCTCTTGTACGCAATCAGTTTGACGACTAGTTCAAACACTTGACACGACTCGCTGACGGCCTCGTGTGTGTAAGGGCGTGGCGACGGTCAAGAATGGAGCTTTACTTCGATCACCCGCTTAGCTCATAGGTTGAGGGCTTAGACTAAGAGCAGGCGTAGAGACACAGAGATAAGCTGGAGGATATGATATTTTATTGGTTGGTATATGTAGACGTTAATTAGAATTGCTATATATAAAACAAAAGAACTAGATGACATTTATAAAAAGAGGTAGAACGCAGTGATCGTAGAAAATATACAGCAGGGCTAGGAACCCCGGGGTACGGCGTCTCCGGCGGGAGGCGCTCAGGCAGCCTGCAGTGGACATGGCTGCTACCGGGGATCTCGTTAGGCGCCTGACGTAATGGAGGCGGAGGGCGATCGCAAAGACGGGCGCTAAGCTTGGGAACCCAGCGCACGTCGCGGGTGGTGATCCTGACAGTGCGACAGGCGGCAGCACGATCTTGCACAGGGGGTGGCGGACTACGGGCTCGGGAGAAGGATGAGCTTCTTCCAACAGATTCTGGAACTCTTCTTCCTCCGCGGGCCTCAGGTTGAACTCGAGCTCAAGCTTCCGGGGACGACAAGTGAGCTGGGCCTGCTGGGGGCGCAGCGACGGACTGCCTTTGGGGGTGCAGGGGTTGAGAGCGTGTAGGCCAATGGAAGTGTTCTCTGGATCGGCGTGCAGGGGCAGCGATCAGGAGTGGCTTCCTGAGCATGGGTGACTAAGATAATGGGCAGCACCTGGAGGCTTAGGGTTTGCTGGCGGTGGCGCGTCTCTTTTTTTTAAGGGCGACTCGGGGGTGCTCGGAGGCGAGGACCCCAATAGCCGCTCCAATAATTCCTGTTTCCGATGAAGAAAAAATAAAGATTGAATATTACGCGGCTTTGTGGTGGGCAGCTGAAAACCTGCGGAACCGGCGCAGAGTGGTTAAGGGCATCTTACGCCGAGGACATCGTGGCCGTGGATGGACGCGGGGTCGTCCGTGACTTCCAGCAAAGTGGATGGCGATCTGGCTTCGGCAATCTCCAGGGGTAGCTGTTCCCTTCCGGTGCAACGCACGGCGGTGCCGGGGCTTCAACTCGCGGGCTGGAGGTGAGCAAGGATCTCTGTTGGCAGGTAGAGGAAGTGCCTGCACAGAGCCGTCTTACTATGTGGCCGTGGAGTCCTCGGTATGCTGGCGGTGTTTAGTTAAAGAACCCCAGCTGCACGTGCAAAAGTGCATATGCGTATTAGCTTTAACTATTGGAGCTTGCAAGAAACTCTAGCGCGTGCACAGAGCTGTTGCTTAAGCTGGTGTTGAAGGCTTCTTCTTGACCGAACGCATATGCTAAGTTCGAGCTCTAGTTGGATGGATTCGAAATAGAATGAATTTTCTGAATTTGCACTGAGCTTATAACGAAAAACAGTCGTTTCTCCCCGTCGATCCCTTGATCTAGGGAGGTGGGAAATTTTTGGGGCTTTTTTCTGCCAGATCTGTTGATTCGGCTGTGGATTTTTAAATAATAATTCCAGAGACGTGTCGTGTATCCTATCATTGAGCTGATGAAACCCTGCGTATTTTGATACCACATTTGATATATTGTGTGTTGAATCCGCTGTGTTTGTATTAATGTAAGTAAATTGTTCATATTCCGGTAACGCTTTCCCTTTTGTTCTGACTGCCTGCTTGATATTGATATTGAGTACCAATTATCGACACCTTGTAAGCCATTATTTTCTTTTATAATAGGTGTTTATTTAACGCCCAATAACCATTCAAACAATTATATTCGAAGGAGCTAAGACTATAAACAACAAACCAAGTCTTGCTGAAAATATTTCGTCTTTTTTTTGTATCACCATTCATCAATCGTCATTATCGCCATAACGTCCAATTGCTTGTAAGTAACAGCTCTCTTTGATCCAATTAACAAAAACTGCTATCAACGTAACCTTTCAAATCTGCTATTTTTAGGTTATGACTGACTTTTCTAATAAAACACATTTTTCAAAATTCCACGTTATGCCAGATTGCTATCTGCCATCCTAACTCAAGTAAGTTAAACTATTTCAATACATTATTTGCTGTATTTCACTGATATGATGCTTTTTCAGATTGTAACTGTCACTGCTCGGACAACAAATTGGGATGTCGGCAGAATATTTTCAATGAATCCTGATTCTCAGTGCAATTCAACACCTGGCATTGCATTATTAGGATACAACACATCTTATTAAACAAATCGATTTACTTTAATAGCTCAATAAGGCTTGATCGTTTAACTTTATGTTAAATTCAAAACGGCAGCTCAACTTTGCGTACGTAAATTCTTTTGTTTGTTTGTTTATTAATGGACAAGGTCTAGGCATGCAGAGTACCAGGTACCTTAGATACCAACTTCTGTGGTCATATGGTCCTACTTAGGGGACACTAATAAGGAGTTCTTACCCTAACAAGGGACCTTTTAGATGCTACACACAGTAGTAACAGGGGCCCCAAGACTTTACATCTTTCGAATCATGGCATTCTGTAGAGGCTTTCATCCGCATTTATTTACTTCTTAAAAACCTCTCCGCGACCAGAGATTGAACTCGAGACCTTAGATCAGTAGTCAGAATGCTTAACCACTGAGCTACCGACCCCGGCTAGGTAAATTCTTGTAAATCAAAGTTTTTGACACATGACTTAAATCTATTTCAGATTCTCTTTTCTAATAAGAGACCAATACATCATTATTATAAATTCAGCAAGGGGTAAGTTGTTTTGCTTTAGTTAGCCCATTTATAATTAAATTAATGCATAAGCTGTTGGTTTTAAATCTTTATTTATGTTTATATGAAATCGTAACATAGCAATATAGGTACCGACTAATTCAGATTATGGCATATGTGTAGTATATAATCATCCTGGAGAGAACTAAGAAAAACTTATATTAATTAATCCTATAAAAAGAGTTGAAAATAAAGCAGAAAACTGGGTCTGAAAATCAATAAAGGAAAAACAAAATATATGGTGCTCGTGGAAAAGGAAGATAGGATTGAACAGAATTGCCTGAGAGGCTGCTTCAGGATTCCGTTACTTTGCGCTGATTCCATCCCTAATTTTAAGCGCGTAAACGAGACTGCATTTACGCTTTAAGCCAGCTTAGTCAATGGCACTTAAAGGGACGACAGTAAAACTACTCCTGAGATGCAGCCTCACATCTCGACAGTATTATGGCTTGGTATAGGAGTGGCGACGTAGTGAATGAATCAAACATTAAATGCCGATTGTTTTATTATAAAAATAAACCTGTATTTATATACAATGAAAATGCTTAACGAAGTAACAATATCAAAGTTCATAATAGTGTAATAGAACGCGTTTAAAGGTCCGCAAAGACCGCAACTCAGCATGATAAGCTTTTATATTTCCGCATGGGTTTGCAGGCTGAGCGTTGAACTTGGCTTTCTAGGTCGCCGAGTTGCATTTTCACTTAATGTTGGCGAAACAATATTCGTTTAAGATTTCGTAAATGAGAACTGAATTTTGCCTGTTTTAATTCAAGATTTAAAACAGATATAAATTACGTATAAACTTGCGAAATTATGAAGTAAAACTGGAGGTTAAAACTGTTTGTTTATGAAATCAGAATTACATTTAGAACTTCTGACTGGCTTCGTAACTTTTGTTATTAAAATTTATGTGTGTTTAAACCAAGTTTAAACATATTGCCAATTTTAGGCTGAAGAAAAAGAAAGAAAAAAACTATATTGTTTCTTCCACATGAAGGGTTTTTAGAGGATATTCTTCTACGGCTGACTGGCGTTGTTTGGATTGATGCTTCCTTCGGTTGATCCTTTTCCGAATGTAGTAGAAGGCTCTTATTAAAATGGCGGCTCCCAATATGCTGCCTGTGATCCCGCTGGATAGATAGGAATGATGTCGGATAGTTTCCCATTTTACGTCTTTTAGACGCTGTTGATTATTCCTCTGGATAGGTAGTAGCGACGTCGGATGGCTCTCCATGCTACTTCCTTCAGATGATGTTGCAGGTCTAACCGAGAGGGTTGTAAATCCTCGAAGTGGTTCGGTTGCTGCAACACTGGCTTCTTTGCTATTTCTGTAAAAGAGCTTTTGTGTTATTGTGTCGTTGACTATGTTAACAATTAGTTTGGAACATCCTGCCAACGTCCATCGGCTGCCTCTTCCTTTGGAGACGAACATTATATGAGTGAATACGATAATTAATATCACTCTTGCCGAGGTTAGCTGTTTTAAAAGATTCCGTATCGGTGTTCCACATTGCGAGTATTCGGTAAATTTCTTCGTAGAATTTAATAAGCTGTCCTTTTGATTCCATCTTCTACGAGGGACTATGTGCTTAGCGAACTCGGAGGTTTGCTCGCTTGCTGCATCTCTTGATGTCATTTCTTGATGCCACCCTCCACTAGGTGCTATGTTTTTAGTGAACTCGGAGGGTTGCTTGTGTACTGCAATTCTTGCCGCTGTGTCTTGTTGCCACCCTCCACTCGGTGCCAAGTTTTTAATGGAGTCGGAGGGTTTTCCATTTTTTGCAGTTATTGCTGTAACTTCTGGGCTCCGTCCATTACCGAGTGTCAAGTTTTTAGTGGGCTCGGAGGTGTTGTTGTTAGCAGCAGTTATTGCTGCAGCTTCTTGGCTCCATCCATCGCTAGGAGCTGCTGTTGAAGCATCTGGAGGAGTTCCAACGATTTTTTCGTGGCCTGCAATTTCTGGACTGCATCCACTGCTTGGAGCTGCTGTAGGAGTTTCAACGATTTGTTCGTGGCCTGCAATTTCCTTTCCTTTCTGTCCATCGACTTTGTGAATGGGAACTACCTGAATGGGAACTTCGTGGATGCGGACTTCATGAACGAGGATTTCGTGAGTGAGGACTTCGGAGGTTCCATGCACTTGGTGATTTTCTTGTGGATGAGAAGATGCTACCTTTTCACATTCGATGATAACAGGATGTTGAACTTCCGTATTCTTTATATTGGCAGCTGCGATTGCTCGTTCTTCCGCTGTAGGATCGGTTGTTAATATTTTCTTCACCTGCTGGATTGTTTGCTTGTCATTGGTAGTTGAACTTCGGAACTGACCACAGCTTTTGATGTAGTGACCTCCATGATTAAGAGTTTCGGAAGCTTCGATTTTCTGCGGTCTTTCCTGTACTGATTCTGTGAATTTCTTTTCACTTACCTGATATTTTGGGGAAAGTGTTCTTTGTGTGGGTACTTCTTCTGTGTCCCAGAATTTCTGCAACTGATATTCTTCTCCAATTTTGGCAACCATGGTGTTGACTTTAATGCTGTCGTTATGCTGTCTTCCAATGGTTCCAGATAATACCCAACCCAGTTTGGTATTTTGTCCCAAGATGCCATCCTTTGTTCGAGTGATTCCTTCTAGAATTATTTTTGAATATTCTTCGGCGCCTAGAATTATATCTATAGGACCGGGTCGGTTGAAAGTTGGATCGGCGATGAAAGTATTGCTCCAGGAATCTATATTTATGTTTGGGATGGGGGATGAAGGCATGGCTTTGGTAAGTTTAGGAAGTATTAGTAAATTGACAGGTAGGGAAAAGTTACTTGAAAATCTAGGTGTGATCAAACCTGGGATTTTCCATTTGGCAATTTTTGGCTCGCTGTTCCCGATTCCTGTGATTTCAGCTCGAACTTTGGTCCTGGGTAACCCCAATAATTCGGCTGATGCTTCCGTGATAAACGACCCCTGAGACCCGGGATCTATTAATACTCGTAGTAGATGAGTCATCCCGGATGCTGCCTTTACTTGAACCATTGCTGTGGCAAGTAGAACTTGGCTCTCCTGTGCGCCTAAATTGGCGGTGATGATGTCCGACTTCGGCTTCTTTTCTGGAGCGTTGGAAGTCTTCATAGCTGCTGCATGAGCTGACGTTCTCATCCTTTGGGCAGGAAGCAGCCTTGATGGTGGCTGCGCCTTATGAAGCAGTGTATGATGCGGGAAGCGACAGATCCTACAATTAAAATAGGCACGACATGGTATATTTGAATCGTGCCGCAAGCATCGATAGCACAATCGATTGGTTTTTACTGCTTCTAGTTTTTCATGGGTAGGTAGCCTCTGGAATTGACTACAGTTGTCGATGTAATGATCTTCATGGCACAGCCTGCAATTTAGGGATGCGGAAGCGTAATTCTTCTGTGGTCTTTCCTGCGTGGGCTTTCGAGCTCCATCTATGGATTCTAGGGATTGGAACCGCACTTGCAGGAAAGCCATTAAATTTTGGTGATCCTGGACTTCATTTGGACATTGAAGCGACTGTTCATATAATTTGTTGGTTTCAGGATTCCATTTTCGAGCGATAGCTCTGTTAATCCACGGACCGCAACTGTCCGTGGAGATGCCTAAATTTTTGATTGCCTCCACACATTCCTTGATGGAGTCGTGCAATCTTTTTAACCCTTGGGCTGACTCTTTGGAGAGGACCGGCAGATCGAATATGGTATCTAGCAATTTAGTTAAAATAAGGCGATTATTTTGATACCTTTGTTGCAGCAGATTCCAGGCGGTGTTGTAGTTTGCTTGGGTAACAGCTAGATGCTGGATCAGTCGGCTTGGCTCTCCCTTAACATGCGTCTTTAAATATTGCATCTTGATGACATCGTCCATATTCTGGTTGTCGTCTACTAATTTGGTGAACAGGTCCTTGAAAGTGGCCCATTCCTCATAATTTCCCTCGTATATGGGAATTTTGACTTGAGGAAGCGAGATGGCTGCTGCTTGCTCGTTCCTTGTCGGCGCTTGCAATAAAATAATTAAATTTCTATACCTGTCTTCCAACGTAGTATATTCAGGACTGAAGTGCATTTGTTCTGAAGCCATGTCGTTTGACATAACTTCTTCGTCCATCTCGACCACACGATCCCATTTTTCTCTTAATTCCCTTGTCGTGATGGCGGGCCTCCCTAATTCTTGTGTTAGTTCGGCGTCGTCCATCGCTTGCTTAAAATTCTGAATCCGAATCTGCAGTTTTCGGATACGAACCTTTTGCTCGGGGTTGGCCACCATTTCCTCTTGCGTTCTGCTTACGGAGGGGTTGGAAATTTCCGTTGATTTTGAACAGCTCTGCAAGTAACTTTTTGCTTCGCCGTATATGGCTTTAATTTGGTCGTAATACCCTGTTTTAAAATAATTATGAGTTGGAATACTTATTAGCTGCCCCATTTCTGCATGATTTTTAGTTACAGTGTTCCAAAGTTCGTCCAGCGTTTTGTTGCGACTGGCGATGTAGGCTTTATTTTTTCGGCTGGCAGGGTCCTTTTTGCTGTTGGATAATATTTGCTTTATCTTCTGCGCGAGCTCTTCTTGGGCGACAGCTAATTTGTTGAATTCCTCCATGTTGTTGGCCATTTTCTGGGAACTGGGTGGTTGGCAGATGTTGTCTTCTTCTCGGGATGTGTTTTTTCGTTAGTTGGAGACAGATCCGGCTCGAAGGACCATGAACAGAATTGCCTGAGAGGCTGCTTCAGGATTCCGTTACTTTGCGCTGATTCTATCCCTAATTTTAAACGCGTAAACGAGACTGCATTTACGCTTTAAGCCAGCTTAGTCAATGGCACTTAAAGGGACGACAGTAAAACCACTTCTGAGATGCAGCCTCACATCTCGACAGTATTATGGCTTGGTATAGGAGTGGCGACGTAGTGAATGAATCAAACATTAAATGTCGATTGTTTTATTATAAAAATAAACCTGTATTTATATACAATGAAAATGCTTAACGAAGTAACAATATCAAAGTTCATAATAGTGTAATAGAACGCCTTTAAAGGTCCGCAAAGACCGCAACTCAGCATGATAAGCTTTTATATTTCCGCATGGGTTTGCAGGCTGAGCGTTGAACTTGGCTTTCTAGGTCGCCGAGTTTCATTTTCACTTAATGTTGGCGAAACAATATTCGTTTAAAATTTCGTAAATGGGAACTGAATTTTGCCTGTTTTAATTCAAGATTTAAAACAGATATAAATTACGTATAAACTTGCGAAATTATGAAGTAAAACTGGAGGTTAAAACTGTTTGTTTATGAAATCAGAATTACATTTAGAACTTCTGACTGGCTTCGTAAATTTTGTTATTAAAATGTATGTGTGTTTAAACAAGTTTAAACAGGATCCAAAATAAAACAAATAGTGATGGGGGCAGGGGAAGGGACACAGTACAGTTTTGAAAAAGTGGACAAATGTAATTATTTAGGTATTACAATAACTAGCAAGAATGGGAAAAGATATGAAATAAAAGAGAAGATAGCTAAGGATTCAAAATGTGTAGGTGGGCTAAGAAAGGTGTTTGGAACAAAAATATGTTTCGAGAAATATGAAGGTCAGAATATATGACACAATCGTAAGACCTACGGGAAAGAGTTGTGGAAGTTAAATAAAAATGAGAAAGAAATGCTTGAAGTATGTACAAGGAAAGTATTAAGAATGATTTATG
Organism: Agriotes lineatus; assembly: GCA_940337035.1. Lineage (NCBI taxonomy): Eukaryota > Metazoa > Arthropoda > Insecta > Coleoptera > Elateridae > Agriotes > Agriotes lineatus. Next base: position 9,431 of record CALNHX010003554.1, on the reverse strand, counting down.
GCGGAAGAAAAGAAGGTGACTTAGAAATATGGAATTAATGCAACTATATAGACAACCAGTGATAACTGATATATAAAAGGACAAAATATGTGATGACTGGAACATGTCGCAAGAATGTTACAAGAGAGAACAACCTAACGAGCACTAACATAAGTGATCATCGGAAGAAGAAAGAGAGGGAGGCCCAGAAAAAAATTGATGAAAGCAGTTGAAAAGGATATGGACGAAATGGGCGTTAGAGACTGGAAGCAACTAACATAAAATAAAAAGAATGAAGCAAAATTTGTAACGAAGCCTTGAGCCAGCTTGGCTTGACTTACAAACGATAGGGTTGGTATCTTGACGTCCCATAAGGGGTGTTCCTATAATTTCACGGCATAGACAGGCACGTGAACGGATTCACTGGGAACCAGAGTGGCACTTTGTACATATTACAGATGAATCGCGATTTGATTTTCACTGCGAATCTAGAATCTACGCATGTGGAGGTCCTAAGAAATCTCACGACATTGCAGCTATGTCCAAGAGGTACATCAATTTGATATTACTTTGGATCTATGGACGCCACTGTATATTTCTGAAAATACCAAGACTAACACGTTATATGAATATTATTTTCGAAAATATTGTGGTTCCTTTGGCTCAACGTTTGTATTTTTAGATGACAACGCACCTCCCCATAAAATTGGCATGGTGTCAACACCCTCGCAGCTTATGGTATTCAGCATTTGGAAATATCAGCGCGTTCACTTGACCTAACTTTGGAAGAAAATGCTTGGGATTTACTGCAGAAGGCTTTAAGTAACCACCATGCCCCATCAAAATCGAGACAAAAATTAAGCAATATTTTACTACAGCTATGAGATAATTTGTCTCAAGCTGACATCGACAATTTATGCGCCAAAGTATTTTTGCCGTGGTTGCTATCAATGGGAACTATATCCATTATTATCGTAGACATTGAACACAGTGTGTATTGTTGCTAACAAACAGACATTTTTGCAGATGGCCAAGAACTAGTTTATTTGTTAAGTTGGGCTCCTTTCCCCCTGAAAAATAAATGATAGTATACAATTGTTCCATTTATTGAGGCAATGTAGCAATATTTCCTAATTTTTGCCATATTATGTAATAAGGTCATTTGTTACAGCCCAAACAGAGCGTTACGATACGTTAAAGAAAAGATTACATAGCTCACACCTAAATTACCCTGTAACAGGCTAATTTGTCCGGTTCAGACATCAGGGAGAAGGGCGGTTCGCTACAAATGATGCCAATTAGGGCGAGATGATGATCACTAAAGATGTTAAATGCCAGGCGCCACCACTTTTAGATCGGTAAAAATTTCCTCACTCAAAAGTGGAAAGAGTGAAGAGCTTAAAAGGTTTGCAGTGTTCGATTCTAGCCAACGTGCAGCATCGGTGAACTTACCTTACATGTATTACTTCAGCTTCCCTAAAAGCTTTTTACAAAAGAAAAACACCACACCAACTACTAACTTCGCATGCAACATGAGATATATGCAATAAGAACGCAAGACTAATTTAGAAAAAAATGTATTAGTTGAAAAGAAACCAAGACAAAATCGTTTTACAAACATCAAATTAAATGCAAAGGGGTTGGTTAACATTTAGTAAACAATTATCAAAGCAGTCGGGCATTAACAAAGTCCACATATGACATTAAAAACGCTAACCATTGAACATAAAACCAAAGTTACATAAATAGCCTTAATATCGTTCCGTTGAGAAATATAAAAAAATCTATCAATGCGACGTTACCAACTGAAAATACGCCACACAGACAATTTAAATTTAGCACAGCTGACATACTGCATCACACAAATCGAGAATGGCGCAGTACTGAACAGATTGAAATTTACTGTAAAATCTAATAACAGCACCTGGCTTAGAGATCTCGGGAGCTATTGCTTGATTGTCCAACGAAGGCGCGGGCCAGCGAAACAGCAACTGCTTGATCTATTCAACGGGATGCAGGGACATGGCTTCAATGAACCAAGACGCTGCCCGAACCAGCAAGAGGAGCAGATAGGATTAATCCTCTACGTACGGGAGCAATGGAAGGCTTCATTAACGATGAGCAGTTTTACGACCGGCTAAGCCTTTTTTGACATAGGCGAGCGTTACGTGCGACCCCAGAAGTGAATCCGCCCCAAGGCGTGAACTTGCGGTCTGCAAACTGCAAACTGCTGATATGGGTAATACCGCTGCCATATTTTCTTATAGTCTCTCAGATGGTTTCTCAGCGACACGACTCCAACAAAGCAACCACAACACAACATCAAAAGACAGCACTTAATCTAATATCGAAGCTAGTCAAAAGAAGCATTCTAACACAAACGCATTTCGACGGGGCGCGAGACGCCGAGGCCCGCGCTTAGCAAAAAAAACACTTGTCTCTCTTAGAGCGGGACGATGAATGACAGACTCGGACTACATAAGCGGGGAAGAGCCGGAAGACAGGCTTGCGCTCTCTCTCTCTAACTTGCATGAAAGTATAAAAATTACACCATATGAAGCAACCACATCCGCGTCCAGAACAGGGGAGCCCCGGTCCGTACGAACGGCCGAAACTTTGGAGGCAAAGAGTAATTAAAATATGATAAGCTGACTTACGTCAGCATGCGGCAAACAAACACATGAATTTTAATTGACGATCATAAAATACGCCAATGAACGAAACAAAGGAGGAAAACTGCTAAATACAAAAATTTTACTTCCTACCCCGATTGCGAAGTGGGTTACCACAACAGCGTATGGGAAGTAGTCATTTCCCAACCGCTGTCAGGACAACGAATTTTCGCTCTATTGTATATTAGTTGAACGTCAGTTTTGAAGAACTGTCAAATCCATTTTTCCAATTCTTGTTTAGAATAAAGTTGTTGTGAATAAAATAGTATACATATCAAGGTGAAAAGTTTCATTTCTGTCACGAATAAACTTAATCTCGATGCGTCGCGTTTCGAAGTTTACCACTTACTTAATCTCTCGATAGTAATGAAACACTTTCCACCTCGGTATGTAATATACTATTCTTTCAGGATGTCTATCATGTACTCAACCATAAAGTGGATTTTATAAAGTTAAATAAAAACATCATGCCTTTCCGTTTAGCGGATTAAGGGCCGGTTCTACAATGCAAGTACTCTGTGTTCAAAAAGAAATTACATAAATTGGTCATAGAAACTAAAATTAATGTAAACAGCAAGCTTTAGAATTCATTAACTGTCATTGTTGTTGTTGCTATAAGTTTATATTATAATCTGCTATGGAAATTCTAAAGTTTGCTGTCTCTAAAGCTTGCTGTTGGCAATAGTTTTGCTTTCCATGGCCAACCCTTATGTAATTTCTTATTGACCACATGGTATACAGGGTCGTTCGCTAGCCTCTTTACAAAGTTTGCCAACGGTAAGTAGATTTAATTTCATTAAATTTTTTATATAAATATAGGTCCGGAAATGCGTCATAAGGAAGCTATAGCCCTGAGAAAGGTAATAAAAAACACGGAGTTTTTTAATTAAAGTAGTATAGATAAAACAAATTTGGTGTAATTTGGTATATCTACTCAATTTTTATATAGGTGACCGGGGAACAGTTGGTATGATTCAAAAGGGGTAAGTAGTTTATGCAAGGCAGGGGAATGTTTTCTGTCATAATCTTTTACACTCAGTCTCACACGTCTAACCAAACCGTTAAGACGTGCTAATCGAAGCCCCAGTTCACAAATGTTTAAGCGATAACGTGCTATAAAATCATAAGTTTAAGTAAATGCGGCATAACCGTACAGCGGTGGCCTTGCAGATAGCGCTGCACAACTTATACCTAAATGTGTAAGTAAAATACACCTAATAACCTTATTAAAAGTTTAATATTTTTAAATAAATTTCCAAACTCTGCTTCGGCGAAATATGCAATATAACGATCCGAATATGTACTTATCACAACCACAATCTCAAATCCCATATATCATGCAACAACCGGTGTTTGGGAATCAACAAACAACTCAAAATCTTGGGATTCTACATTTCGCACCAAACAATTCCTGTGCACCACCAGTTCAATATCAAAATTGCATGTCAGCATTTCCAGCCCTCACTAATACACCTTCTTTCGTACCAGTAAATAATCACTTATAATACCATGAGTAGTCAAAGTTATGTCGACTATTTTTGCAGTGGTGTCACGAATGTCCATTGCGCTTTGTTACGATTAGGACGAGTGCGCTAGCACGAGTCCTAATCCCAAGCGCAATGGACATGAGTAGTGATACCACTGCAAAAATAATCTACTTAACTTTGACTAAGAATGGTATTCGAGGGACTATTTAATGAACCAAACTACCTTTTCAAATTAGTTTTCAGTGAATCTAGCAACAAACTACGCAATTTCTATAGTAACAGAACACTAATATTGACATTTTCTAATAAAAATCGCATTTGTTAAAAATAGTCACTTGAATACCTTCTAGGAAGATATATCCACTGATATTTTTTTGATTGGTCAAGAAACGTCAGAATTCTGGATTTTCATTGGTCACTTTTTGACACACGACAGGTGAATTGAATAGTCAAGCTTATAAGTTATAACCCTTGAGTATCTGTCAACACACAATCAAACCCTGCAGAAGAATCCGACGAGGACATAACAGATAACCAACACGACTGGCAACATGTTAAAAAACGCAAACTATTTACACAAAAATCTGCGACAAATCAAGTAATGGATAATCTGACTGCACACCAAAACAGATTCAATTAATTAGCCAACATTAGTACCAACGATGCAACGCAAGCGCCAGCAATAAGCGTGGACAAGAACCCCCCCCCAATATTTATATATGGTGTAACAAATTACGCAAAAATGCTTGAAAACCTAACAAAAGTAATAGAAAGAGAGCAATCTTTTACAAAGGCTCAATCAAACAATACCATTAAAATCAATGCAAACACTCCTGAGGCATACAGAAAATTAATTACACATCTCCGAGACGAGGGAATTGTACATCACACCTATCAGATAAAAGAAGAAAGAGCCTACATAGTGGTACTTAGAAATATCCATCATACTGAATTAAACAAGCAGGGCCACAAGGTGCGTAACTTCATGAATGTCCGCCACAGTGTAACAAAGACGCCCCTACCTATGTTCTTTGTGGACCTTGAATCTGCTGACAACAACAAAAAGGTATACGAAATAAAACACATTAACCACCAAATGATAATGGTTGAACCGTTGAACCGCCTCGTAAAAAAATTCAATCATACAGTGCACCAGATGCCAATCCTATGGTCACAGTCAAAGATACTGCACAAACCCTACTTGTGCGTCAAGTGTGGTGAAGAGCACAGCACTACCACCTGCAAAAAACAGAGATAATCTCCAGCCAAGTGTGCGCTGTGTCAAGGACCACACCCGGCAAGCTATAAGGGATGCCAGGTATACTAACAACTACTGCTAAATAGAGGAAAGCCAGCTACCTTATTAGAAACACAAGGTATAAGAAAGCCTAATATACCGATTACTGCTCAACGTGTATATTCCGCAAACGTAAATGGTCCAACCTACTCACAAATTCTGACAAGCCATCAAAATAACAATTCAACCCAAAATACCAACAGCAACGACATCTCACTTTCACAATTCCTATCCAAGTTTGAAACAATGTTCAATCAGCTAATGAACCAAAACAGCATGATGTTAAAGCTGCGTACTACGTTAGTTACCAAAAACCAATAATGGACTCTCTCCGAGTAGCGTTCTGGAATGCAAATGGGTTAATACAGCATCGTTTACTAGTCGAACTATTCTTAAACGAAAAAAAATTGATATCTTATTGATCTCCGAAACTCACTTTAAGGAAAGGATATCCACAACTACACATACCACACCAACCACCCCGACGGAACAGCTCATACTGGCTCGGCAATTATTATAAATAACAAAATAACTCACTATGTCATGGAAGGGTTCGTAACCTACTATATACAAGGAACTACAATCAACGTCCAAAGTTCTAGTGGTTCACTAATAGTTACTTCGATATACAGTCCGCCTAGGCACTCTATAAAACAAAATCATTATGAAGCATTCTTCAAAAAACTAGACAGCAGATTCATCTCCGGCGGTGACTATAACGTCAAAAATCCAATCTGGGGCTCCAGGCTAACAACCACCAAACGGCGCAAATTACACAAGGCTGCACTGGCAAACAACTACAACTACCTATACACCGGGGAACCCACATACTGGCCGACTGACTTTAAAGTACCTGATGCTGTAGACTTCTTTGTTACCAAAGGACTATCCCCAAGATACTGTAAAGTAGAAACGTCATTTGACCTTCTATCAGATCATTTAGCTATAATAGTAACCATTAGCACTTCTATTATTACAAAGCAAAAACTTCCATCCCTCCACAACATGCACACAAACTGGGACCTGTTCAGGGAGTATTTAACGGACACTACAACAATTAAAATCTCATTAAAAACAGTAGATGAAATCGACAATGCAGTAGACCAACTAACAAAAAACATACAAAACGCAGCCTACTACTCAACGCCGTCGAGCCACAAACAATCAGAAGTTATTGAAAACTATCCACTATACATTAAAACCAGAATTGCAGACAAAAGAAGAGCCAGGCAAATCTGGCAGCAAACAAGCAACCCCATGGACAAAAATAACCTAAATAGACTAACCAGAAAGTTAAAAATAGCTTTAAGGGAATGGAAAAATCTAACATTTAATGAATATGTTAGCTCTCTATCCCCTTCTGCAAATAACAATTACACGCTTTGGAAGGCGACAAAGAAATTTAAAAAAAATCCGTACTTCTATTCCACCAATTAGAAAGGTCGACGGCTCCTGGGCAAGATCAGAAATTCAGAAAGCAATACTTTTTGCGGAACACCTATCAACAATATTCAAACCGCATCCCGCAACTACTACCGCTGAAGGGAAACAAGAGATTGCAGACTACCTGCAAGCTCCTTTACAACTAAGCCCACCAATAAAATCCTTCACCCCTGAAGAAATTAAAACTGAAATCACACATTTAAACAACAAAAAAGCACCCGGGTTTGACCTAATCACTGACAAACCACTGAAGGAACTGCCCCACATAGCTATAATGTGTATGTTACAAATCTTCAATGCAGTCTTAAGACTGCAGTACTTTCCAATGCTATGGAAATTCGGCCAAATAATACTAATATTGAAACCGGACAAACCTGAACATGAAGTTACTTCTTATAGGCCAATAACGCTACTACCAATACTGTCAAAAGTATTAGAGAGATCAATACTAAAGAGAATGGCATCCATAATTGAACAAGAAGCCCTTATCCCACAGCATCAATTTGGGTTTCGTCAGGAACATTCAACCTTAGAACAAATACACAGAGTTGTAGATGTAATAGAGAAGGACTTCGAAGAACGAAGATATTATATTGCGGTATTCCTTGATGTCAGCCAAAATCAAACAGTCCCTGCCGCACCAGTACTACCTTCTATTTAACTTATATCTCAATGAGAGGTATTATCAGGTCAAGTACGGCGGAAGTCAGTCTGGTCTATAATAATAATAATAATAATTCATTTATTTCCTTAGACACAGTTACAGCATATCGGAAACGTCAAAATATAACAGATAATCACAGTTTTTTAAATTGGCACTCAAAAAATTCCTTTATAGAATAAATACATTCATCTAGTAATAGTAGTTTAACATGTTTTTTAAATAAATTAAAATTTGCAATACATTTGATTGAGTTTGGCAGGTGGTTATACAATTTAATTGGCAGGATGTAAGAACTATTTGTACTCTTAGTCAGAGAATGCTTAGGTATAACAAGTGTTTTACCATAACGGGAATTATAAGAATGGTTGTCACTTACTACCGAGTATTTGTGGAGATTAGTTCTGATGTATACTACAGATTGTAGTATATATATGGATATTACAGTTAAAATACCCAGTTTTTTGAAAAATGGTCGACAAGACTCATGTTGACTTGCATAGCAAATAGTTCTCACAACCCTCTTTTGCGCTACAAGAACATCGTTAATATGTTTAGAATTACCCCAGCAGGTAATTCCATAAGAAAGTGTTGAGTTAACATACGCATAATAATAAGACAGAAGTACATCTTTGTCCACGCAGGCTCTTATTCTCCAAAGTACGTAACTGTGCGTTGATAAGCCTTTCATGACTTTATTTATGTGGTCGAACCATGACAAAGCTGAATCCAACTGAACGCCTAATAGACGAATAGCTTGACTGTTTTGGAGAGTTTTGCCGTTCAACTTAACCAACAAGCTGTATTGAGGATCACGGACAGAAAAAGGAATTACTTCCGTTTTATTTTTATTTAATAGAAGACCATTGTCGGAACTGTACTTCTGCATTTTGAGCACACAATCTGAAGCCCTGGCACTCAATTCATCAAAATTATCACCCGTAATAACAGCTGAAGTATCGTCAGCGAATAAGACAATAAAATCAGAGTTTAATTTGCTGACAACGTCATTAAGAAAAATTAGGAAAAGCAAGGGACCAAGGACGCTCCCTTGCGGAACCCCAGTACCCACTTTTAGTAAATCAGAATGAAACTCAGTACCACTGCCATTTTTTAGCACAACTATCTGTGAGCGCTCAGATAAGTAGGAGATCAACCAATTGAGTGCCGGGCCCTCAACACCAAGTAAGCGCAACTTGAAAACAAGACCATCGTGGGGCACCGTGTCGAAAGCACGGGAGAAGTCGAAACAGATGCCCACAATTTTCTTGCTTTTCTCTAAGTTTTGAATAACATTATTAGTTAATGCTGTAATAGCATGCATAGTAGATCGGTGAGGCCGAAAACCATATTGATTATCGGCTAATAGGTCGTTGTCGTTCAAATACTTGAAAAGTCTACAGTAGAATGCTTTTTCATATACTTTGGAAAATACTGACAACAATGATATTGCCCTATAATTATCAATTTTAGTGGAGTCACCTTTTTTAAAAATTGGTTTTACTACTGCCATCTTTAGGTAGCTGGGAAATATGCCTTCAGCAAATGAGTCATTAATTAATTCAGTAAGAACTGGAGCGATAAAATCGGCTGCAATTGTAAGCAAAGAGCATGGAACACCATCAATACCTGCGGAATTCTTTTTAGATTCACCCCAAAAATTCGAAATTGAGTTTTTAACAGATCTTCACGTTTTAGAGTCCCCTGATCCCAAAAAACATATTTTTTTTCATTGGTCTGTCTGTGTGGTAGCAACAGCCAGTGCAGCAGCTTCGCTCTTTCTACGGTGGGTGTGACCGGTTGATCGTAACACGACTGCAAAGCGCTTCCTTTTTCGCATTTCTGTCTGCAATAGCCCAATAGCCACAAGTGACAATGACGACATCACAGCA